>RYYW01000236.1:26060-94227 GCA_013621005.1 Aeschynomene evenia | reverse complement strand
GAAGCTCAATACACTCAATTTGGACCAAAATAGGCTAATTACACCATCCTTTGGTTATCTACAACATCCTAGTGACTAAAATGGAGCCAATGACCAAAGTATGACAATGAAGATCAATTCACTCATTAGGACCATAATAGGCTCATTACATCATCCTTTGGTTATACAACATGAAAGTGTGTGTGCACGAGAAGGGGGGGGGGGTTGAATCGTGCAAGTTTTAAATTGCTTGTTAAAAACTTTTACTTAGAAAGCTGTTTTTACTCAGAAGTTATGATTAAGAGTTTGCAGCGGAAAATGCTTTCTGAGAAGATTAAGTTTCTGAGAACTTAGTCTTTCTAAGAAAGTTTCTTTCTGAGGGATTTTAAGAAAACGACTTAAGGTTTGAGTTTTTAAAAGCTTTCTAATTTTGATCAATAAGGTTTTCACGAGACCTCTTAATTAAAGTTGTGATAGAGTTTTTCTCAAAGATTTTGACACGTAATAAGTTAGGGAGAAAAAGCTTAACACAGGGATTTTATACTGGTTCGGTTATAACCAACCTACTCCAGCCCTCAACCTTCAGTTGAGAGTTCTTAGATATTTTTCTTAATGTGCTTCTCAGACAACACTGCCTTTACCACGTAAAGGACTTCCACCACTTCACAACCCGAAGTGGATTTCCTTGCCTCACACTAGAGGACTTCCTTGCCTTAAACAATTAAGGACTTCCCTGCCTTAAACAAATAAGGACTTCCTTGCCTCACACCAGAGGACTTCCTTGCCTCAAACACTAGAGGACTTAAAACTGCCTTCAAACAACGAAGGACTTAGCGTTTTTCAGAAAGTTTGTTTTGATCGAAAACAACTACCAAGACTAAGTTACAGACCTAGTTTTACACTTAGTAGACTTCTAGGATTAACTTACAAATGTAAGAATTTACACCAATTCAGAACTAGAAGATTTTGCAAAGTTAGAAAAACAATTTCGTAAAAATTGTCTTTCTGAGAAAGTTCTAAGTTTTCGCAAAATGATTTTCAATTCAACAGAGTTTTGGCACGTTTAATCAATCAAGTTTTAGCGCAAGAGTTTTCGTCACATTGCTCTGGAATTGAACTCATATATATAGGCATCAAAGAGCCGCGAAATTAGAGACTTTCATTTTGCTTATGTGGCTGTGTCCTTTTCAGAACGGCTCCCTGCTACAGTCAGCGCAAAATGAGGAACTTTTCAGAACTGCACAGTGCGCGTGTTCCCACTTCCTTGGCTAGTTGTAGCGAGCTTTCTGAGTCTGTTTGCACTTCCTTGAGTCCAGACACTTGGTTGCTTCTGAGTCCAACCTTCTAAGAGTTGTACGGACTTCTGAGGCTAACCTTCTGAGGGAAGACCCTTCTGAGAACTCCTAGTCGCGAGGTCTTCTGAGACCCTTCTGAGGCGACAGTGTTCTTTCCTCAGAAACATGTTTTCACCTTCTGCGCTTCTGAGATATCCTTTCTGATATCTTTGGCGCTATGCTTTTATCAATTGATCTCGAGGTTACTTGATGTTTTGTCTTGGTCTATGCTCATGGTATTGCAATTTTATAGCTTTCTGAGACACTTAGCGCACATATTAGCAAAACCTTAAGTAAAATTTTTATACTTATGGCTTACCTTGTTATCATTAAAACTTTCATAACTCTAAGAGAATTATGCTTAATTCTCTCAGAAGGGTTCTGGAGCTTACAATCTCCCCCTTTTTGATGATAACAACTTAAGTCTTAAGATAATAATTTTGCTTAAGTTCAGAAGTGTTTCTGAGTAAGTTCATAACTTATTCAGAATTCACTTTTGCTTTCTTAGAAACTAATTTAGCTTTCTGAGAGAAGGCTTCGTTATTTTCTTAGAAGGCTGAGATAATCAACAGTTCAAGTATGCAATGTATGATTACTGTTTGAGATTATCAATTTCATAGCATGTATTTCATGATAATGTATGTATGAGATTCAGAAATATCAAGCTAAGTATATCAAGAGATGCCAAAATAATGATTTTTCATTTATGGTTTTGTAAAGATACAAAATATTTGGCTCCCCTAAGTTGTTGCTCCCCTGAGTTCTAGCCTAGTGTTTACGATAGCCAATGTACAAAAATTTTATCATTTATCTACTCCCCCTTTGTTACATCAAAAAGGGTGGCTAAGACATAAACGCCATCATTGACTTAGAACTACTGTCGTCTGGCAATGTAGCGTAGCAGCTGGCATATCTCCATGAGAATCTCGCTCTGTGTCGCATTCGGAGCGCATTCTGGAGGGAGGTCAGAGGCAGTGGAAGGCTGTTGAGAAGATGAGGGTTGAGATGAAGGAGGACGAGAGACTTCAGCCTCAAGTACTTCATCGATTAAATCCCTTGTTTGATATTCAGGAGGTTCTTCTTCTGGGACAGCTTTACCTTCGATAGCAGCAAGTTCAATGGAAGGCTGCCTTTGAGTATCCTCAGCAACTAGAGCAAGGTCTAGATCAGAGGGTTGCCTAGCTGATGGTTGCTCCATAGCACCAGAAGTCTGAGCCTCGTCGGGGAGGTTGAAGGTTGATATTTGGCTATGCATGGCTTCAATGCACTTCAACTTCTCAGTTCGACCAAAGAAAGGCCGAAATTGCACAGAGGGTGGAGTGACTACCATCCTTCCCAGCTGAAAGCCGGAACCAATCATGGAGTCCGTTATTGAGAAACTGGGACCTTGTTGATCAAAGGATGTAGGAGGAACCTCTGTTATATCTTGAGGAGGAACCTCTGGTTCCTTCTGAGAGTCCTTCTCAGATAGAGTTCCTTCTAAGGAACTGTGGGCAACAAATGCCTCAACTGCTGCAACTCCTGCAGCCATGGTAGCGTCAGCGCCCACCTCTGAGCTGAGCCCAGTGCTGGTGGTCCCTGGCACTACGTCATGTGTTGAGACATGAGTTTCCTCATGTTCCAAAGGGATCTCAGAAGAGAGGAGACCAACCTCAGAAGTTGGTTCAATTAAGCTTTCCTCATGCTGTAGTTGTTGTTGTTGTTGCATCGGAGCAGCTTCTGGAGTCTCAGAAGGTTGATCCAGAGCCTTCTGGACGTCACGCATCGTCTGAGCCAATGACTCAGCATTGACAGTAGCAACTTCAGTTGTGGTTGCCTCAGAAAGTTCCACCATAGAAACCTCAGATGGCTTCGTCTGGGGCTCTTTCTTGGAGCTTCCAGCATCTGGAGTGCGATGCTCAATGCGAAAGCGTGCCGCATCTTCTTCCCCGGAAGAGGAATCAGCGACATTTCCTCCATGCCCCTGAATGTCTTCTCTGGTGGGGGAGACATTTCCAGATGGAGAGGAGTGCTGAGAGGCTTCTGCTTCTTCTTCAACAGCAGCAGTAGTAGCAGCAGCGGTGGTGGCAGCAGTAGCAGTAACTGCTACAATTTCTTTACCCGTCGTCTTTGGCGGGCTCTGTTTCTTGGTGGTTTTTATCCCCACTCCTTTGTGAGTTTTTCCCTGATATTTCAAGGAATGTAGGAGTTTAGTTTTAAATTTGGTGGGTTTAAACCATCAACAGAATCAGAAATAGGAATTGAAGTAGAAGAAGAGTGAAGAAATGAAGGTGGAGTGTTAGAGTTAGCTTTTACCAAACGACCACGTTTCTTTTTCCCTTCTGGTGGCACGTCTGGGACTTGGAGAGTGGGAGGTGCTTTCCTTTTTCTGGTCATGGGTTGCTCAGATGTTGTTTCTTCTGAGTCTTCAGCAGCCTCAACAACCGTAGGTGCCTTCTGAGGAGTCTTCTGAGCTTCTTCAGAAGCCATACTCCTTGTCACCCTTGTTGGAGAAGGATGAGTCACCTTTTGCTTCTTCTTCTTCTTTTCTGAAGGATCGGAAACCTTTTCCTTTCCTTTCTCAGCCTTAGAGGGCTGGATGGGACCAGCAGCTCCCTTAGAAGGCTTTGCTTCCTCCTTCTTCTTAGGTGCCCCCGTATCTGGTACCTTCTTCTTCTTGATGTTGTTGAAGGTGACCATGGAGAACTTACTGTGGTTGAAGACGTACTCATAGTCTTCAAGTGGGAAGGAGAAATGGTTGAGGATTCTGGTCAGAAGGCTTCCGTAAGGTAGACTTGTGAGAGCCCTCTTTGGATGAGCCTGGTGCATCATGTAGTTGAGCACCATCCTCCCAAAATCTACTCTTTCCTTCTTCAGTAGGTGGTACAGCAGGCAGGCATCCATGGTGGTAACGTTCCCCATGTCTCCAATCCGAGGGAGAAGGGTGTGTTGCACAACGGAGAAGATGATTCTAGCTTCTTGCGTGAGATGAGGTACCTTTACCCCCTTGAGTGGTAGGCTGTTGCTACCAGTCAGAAGTGTCACGACTTCTTCTTCCGAGTCATCTACCTCCTTGACCCATTCTGGGTCGTCGGCGATGACAGCACCACCATTCAAGGTCTTGAAGACTTTGTTGATGTCAGAAGAGGAGAAGCGGATCTGTTGGTCACCAATCTTGCTCTTGACCCCTTTGTTGGTGAACCTTTCTATTTGCGAATAGAAGGCTCTTACCACATTTGGGTAGCACACCTCGGAGCTCATCATGGCTGGCCATCCAGGTTGCTTGAGGAAGGTGAATTGGATTTCGTCCACCTGATTGTAGACATTGAGAGGCAACACCCTTCCCATGGCAAGATTCCGTGGGAGATAAGTCTTGTGGAATAGGGACTGCATTTCTTCATTGTCATAGAGAATATCTTCGGATATCTCATTGAGATTGTTTCTCATTAAGCCTTGATTTCTCCAGAGACGGCCATTTGAAAGAAAGGTTTGAGGTTTGAGAAGAGATAGAGAAGAACAAGAGAGAGAGAGAGAAAGGGCAGATGAAGATTAGAAAGCGAGGAGAGGTTTTGGCAGAGTTTTGGTAAGTTTTTGAGCGTAAAGTGCTCAAATGAAACAATGCTATAAGTATTTATAGACATGGCTGATAACTAGCCGTTTCTGCCACTTATCCATAAGTTACCGTTGGTAACTAGTTTCTCGGAAGGTACCTTTCTGAGAGAGGTGGTCCTTCTGAGAAATCCTCCTTCTGAGAGATGTTTCAGAAGATCTCCTTTCTGAGAGATGAGTCTTCTGAGAACAAATTTTCTCAGATAGAGTTTTCCTACTTCTAGCTCAGAAGCTTAGTTCTATCGTTCGTCTCAGAGTCTAAACTAGGACTAAGGGGGGGTTTCTAAGAGAGAGTTTTTTAAATTTCAAAGCACTTAGAAACATCTTATGTTGAGAAATCCTTTCAGAGCATTGAAACGATCCTCGGGTAAAGGTTTGTAAATATATCTGAGATTTGATCCTCAGTATTTACAAATTTGAGTTCAATGTGCCTTTTTGCACATGATCCGAATAAATGATGTTTTATATCAATGTGCTTGGATCGAGAATGCTGATAAGGATTCTTAGCTAAGTTGATAGCACTTGTATTATCACAGAGGATAGGGATTTTTGGTATACCTTATTTGATAATCAAGTAGCTGATTCTTAATCCAGGATCTGAGAACAGCAGTTCGCAGCAGATACATATTCAGCTTCAGCAGTTGATAGGGCGATCGTATTTTGCTTCTTGCAAGACCAAGTGATCAAGCATTTTCCAAAGAAGCAGCAGCCACTTGTGCTTTTGCGATCTATCCTATCTCCAGCGTAGTCGGCATCGCAGTAACCTACAACATCAGAAGAACAACCTTTCTCGTACCAAAGACCAAGATTAGTAGTTCCACTTAAATATCGTAAAATTCGTTTAACTGCAGTTAAGTGTGATTGCTTGGGCTTAGACTGGAATCTAGCACAGATACCAACACTAAGTTGGATATCGGGTCTGGAGGCAGTTAAGTAGAGAAGTGAGCCAATCATCCCTCGATAGTTGCTTTCTGAGACTTTCTCACCATCTTCATCCAAGTCAATTACTTGAGAGGGATGCATGGGAGTGCTCATAGGTTTGGCCTTATCATCAGAAAACTTCCTCA
Organism: Aeschynomene evenia; assembly: GCA_013621005.1. NCBI lineage: Eukaryota > Viridiplantae > Streptophyta > Magnoliopsida > Fabales > Fabaceae > Aeschynomene > Aeschynomene evenia. Next base: position 88,259 of record RYYW01000236.1, on the reverse strand, counting down.
GAAGTTCCTTGTATACTTCTCTTGATGAATAACTGTCCCTTCTGACTCTTGCTTGATTTGCAATCCTAGGAAGAATTTTAACTCTCCCATCATGCTCATCTCGAATTCACTTTGCATAAGCTTGGAGAATTCTTTGCAGAGGCATTCATTGGTTGCGCCAAATATTATGTCATCAACATAAATCTGGACAATCAAGAAGCCAGAGTCTTCTGAGAGTGTAAAAAGAGTTGTGTCCACTTTCCCTCTTGAGAATCTGTTTTTAAGCAGGAAAGAGCTCAATCTATCGTACCAAGCTCTTGGAGCTTGTTTCAGACCATAGAGAGCCTTTGTAAGCTTGAATACATGATCCGGGAATGCATCATTCACAAAACCAGGAGGTTGTTTTACATAAACTTCCTCAGAAAGGTATCCATTCAAGAAGGCAGACTTAACGTCCATCTGATAGAGTTTGAAACCTTTGTGTGCAGCAAAAGCTAGCAACATTCTGATAGCCTCCAATCTTGCGACTGGAGCGAAGGTTTCATCATAGTCTATCCCTTCTTGTTGGTTGTACCCTTGTGCAACCAATCTGGCCTTGTTTCTCACGACTTGACCATTTTCATCAAGTTTGTTTCGAAACACCCATTTTGTCCCAATGACACTTTTGCCTTTGGGTTTCTGAGTCAGTTTCCAAACTTGATTTCTCTCGAATTGGTCAAGTTCATCCTGCATGGCATTTACCCAGCTAGGATCATCTAACGCCTCTTCTATGGAATCTGGTTCAAGTTCAGAAACCATAGCAAGATTTGTATAGTTCCTTCTGGTTCTTACGCCACTTTCTGGATTGCCCAAGACTTCATTCTGAGAGATGTTCTTCAAGTCTCTTGAACCTCTGATCCCTTTAGGAGTAGGGTTCTGAGAACGAGACACAGAAGGTTCTCTTTCTGAGTCATCAGAAGCTTGACCTTCTGAGAATCTAGGTTCCATTGTATTTGGAGAAGTAGATTCTCTAGGTTCTGGAGCTTTGATGATGTTACTGGATGTTTCTTTAGATGAAGATGATTGTTCCATGGGTTGGAAGTCAGTCTCATCATCTATAAGAATCTTCCTTTTGGCTTTCTCAGAAGAGATGTTGAGTTTCTCAAATTCATCTTCTAAGTTAGCATCTTTCTGAGACAGGTCCTTACTAAGTTCTTTGAACTTAATATGGATTGTCTCTTCAACACATTTACTCCTTTTGTTATATTACTCTGTAAGCTTTAGAGGCTGAGGAATATCCTAGGAAGTATCCATCATCGGACTTAGGATCAAACTTAGAGAGTTTGTCCTTTGTGTTGAGAATAAAACAAGAAGAACCAAATACATGGAAATAAGAGATGTTTGGTATTTTATTCTTCCACAGCTCGTAAGGTGTCTTTTTCAGAATTGGTCTCAGAAAGACTCGGTTCTGAATGTAGCATGAAGTATTAACTGCTTCAGCCCAGAAACCTTTTGAAAGTCCACTTTCTAATAGCATTTTCTTGCCATCTCTTGAAGGCTTCGGTTCTTTCTCTCGCTACTCCATTTTGTTGAGGAGTTCTGGGGGAAGAGAACTCGTGAGCAATGCCCAGATTTTCACAAAGTTTTCAAAAGCATGATTCTCAAATTCACCACCATGATCTGATCTAATGGCATGAATGTGCGAATCCTTTTCTGTTGAAACTCTTTTCGCAAATGCTTTGAACTTCTCAAAAGTTTCTTCCTTAGAGGCTAGAAGAAAACCCAGGTGAATCTGGAGTAATCATCCACTATGACAAGACCATAGCGTTTTCCAGAAAGGGAAGCTGTTCTGGTTGGTCCGAAGAGATCCATGTGGAGCAGTTCCAGTGGTTTCTGAGTAGAAATACCACTTTTACTGGGAAAGGAAGCCTTGGTCTGTTTCCCTTTTTCACAGAAGTCGCAGGTTGCATCCTTCTGATACTTAATTCTGGGAAGGCCCTTTACAAGTTCTTTCTGAGAGAGTTCAGAAAGAAGTCTCATATTGGGCATGACCAAGTTTCTTATGCCATAGCCATTTGTCTTCTTGGACAGAGACAAGGCATTCCACATTTTGATCCTTTAGATCATCCAGATGGATAACATAGATGTTACCCACACGTTTTCCTTCCAGAACGATCTTGTCAGTTGTGAGATTAATCACATGACAATACTTGGCATAAAACTCAACCTTTAAGCCTTTGTCACAAAATTGACTAATGCTTAATAGATTGTGAGTTAAGCCATCGACCAAAAGTACATCTGAGATTTTGGTGAGAGGAGTCCTTACCAACATCTCCGATTGCAGTGACTCTCCCTTTAGCGCCATCACCGAATCGCACTGTTCGCCTTTCTTGGGCTTGAGGACTTCTGAACCAGTGCTTGCTTCCAGTCATGTGCCTTGAGCAGCCACTGTCAAGGTACCACTGCTCATCGTGGTGGTGGAGCAGCGCTTGATGATGCACCTGCAGTCACAAAGTTAACAGATTTAGGTACCCATTCTTTGTTGGGTCCTTGCTTGTTAGCTTTCTTGGACTTTTGCCTTCTTTTCTTAGAGAGGTCATGGTTTTGAGAGTCAGAGACCTTTTGTTTGCCCTTTTCAGAAGCACTTGCTTTCTGAGAAGTTTTTTCCCTTCTGAGAGGGGATAGTCTTCTTAGAAGGCTTAGCTTTCTGAGTTTTCTTTTGAGCCTTCTGAGGCTTAGAGATTTTTCCTTTTCCCAACATAGGACATTTTTCAGAACCATGGCCACTCTTAAAACAAGCTATGCACGTGCGAGGTGATTTAGTTAAGGATGGATCAATATCATTTGGTTCGAAGATTTCTTCATAACCGAGTCCCTCTTATCCTTGTAAGGTCTTTGACCACCAAGCAAGAGTGTCATCATTTTTTCACCTTTGACCATCTTAACCAAGTCAGAAGTGAGAAGCTCATTTGTCTTTTGTAATTCTATCAAAGCCAGTTCGGCTTTTTTCAACAGTTACAGAAGACATTGTTTCTAAAGCTTGATAGAGGTTGTGGCTTTCAAGATATCTATTTTTAAAGTCATCTCTTTCAAGCCTTATGTTCTCTACTTCTTGAATTAGTCTAGTATTTTCAGCTTCTAAGGATTTAAAAGACTTTCTTAGTTTGCTGAAATTGTTAGCTAATTCGTTTGAGTCTCTCAGAAGTTCTTCATAGAGTTTCTGAGATCTCATTGTATGAGTATGAGAGAGGAGGAGAGATTGGTACCTCTTCTGACTTCAGATTCTGTTTCCAGAATATAGTCAGTTACTGGCCATGAAGTAGACATTAGCTTCCTCTTCACTTTCTGACCTAGAGTCTTCCTCTTCTGAATCACTCCATGTAGCAGCATTGCCTTCTTCTTCTTCTTGGGAATGAACTTCTTCTTTCCCTTGTTCTGAGGGCACTCCGTTCTGAAGTGGCCCTTTTCTCCACAGCCAAAACATGTGGCATCAGAAGACTTTGACTTTCCTTTTCTAGGTGTGATCTCTTTGTCTTTGCTTGGTCTTCTCTTCCAAGCTTTCTTCATTTTCCTTACTAGAAGAGAGATGTCATCTTCATCGGAATCTGAGTTTTGATCGTTCTCAGACTCAGATATTTCTTCAGCCTTTAGGGCTTTTGAAGTCTTTTTGATCTGACTTTTCAGAGCCAGAGCTTTTCTGAGGTCTTGAGGATGAAGATGGTCCTCCAAGTAGTCCTTCAAGCTCAATCTCGTGAGTTCTGAGTGAGCCAAACAATACATCTAAACCCAGCTGATTTAGGTCCTTTGCTTCTTGGATTGCTGTCACCTTTGGGCGCCACTTGGCAGAGAGGCTTCTGAGAATTTTCCTCACCATCTCAGCGTTGGAGTAGGTCTTTCCCAAGACCTTTAGCTGATTTATGATGTGGAGAAATCTTATTGACATGTTGTCAATAGTTTCCTCAGGTTGCATGCAGAAGGACTCGTACTTATGTACAAGCATTGATACCTTAGTTTCCTTGACTTCATCATTTCCTTCGTGCAGCATGTGTAATCTCTCCCAAATTTCTTGAGCGGTATCACACGACACAATCTTGTCGTACTCTACCTTGGGCAAGGCGCAGAGAAGAATGTATTTAGCTTTGAAGTTGAGTTGTATCTTCTCCTTCATCTCTTGAGTCCATTCATCCTTAGGGACTCGTCTTGTATAGGTTCTGAGTACTGGAGGTGCCGCTCCTGGCTCAGCGTCTGTTGCAACTACAGCATCCTCTGTAATTGTCTGCAGAGGCTGATAGTCTCCATTCTCGATCCTATCCCATAAGTCCAAACTGGTGTGCTTGATGAACAACGTCATTCTGTCACGCCAGTAGTCGAAGCTGTCTCCGAGAAACATCGGAGGTCTGTTTATTGAAGCCCCATCTGATATGAATGCAGCTGGTGAGTTCATATTTCCCTTCGTGGATCTTTTTCCTTGACACCGTGAAGTGCTCAACCCCTTAAGGACCGAGCTCTGATGCCAATTGAAAGTGTATGTGTGCACGAGAAGGGGGGGTTGAATCGTGCAAGTTTTAAAATTGCTTGTTAAAACTTTTACTTAGAAAGCTGTTTTTACTCAGAAGGTATGATTAAGAGTTTGCAGCGGAAAATGCTTTCTGAGAAGATTAAGTTTCTGAGAACTTAGTCTTTCTAAGAAAGTTCCTTTCTGAGAGATTTTAAGAAAATGACTTAAGAGTTTGAGTTTCTTAAAAGCTTTCTGATTTTAATCAATAAGGTTTTTCACGAGACCTATTAATTAATGTTGTGATAGAGTTTTTCTCAAAGATTTGGACACGTAATGAGTTAGGGAGAAAAGCTTAACACAAGGGATTTTATACTGGTTCGGTTATAACAAACCTACTCCAGTCCTCAACCTTCAGTTGAGAGTTCTTAGATATTCTTCTTAATGTGCCTTCCCAGACAACACTGCCTTTACTAAGTAAAGGACTTCCACCACCTCACAACCCGAAGTGGATTTCCTTGCCTCACACTAGAGGACTTCCTTGCCTCACACTAGAGGACTTCCTTGCCTCACACTAGAGGACTTCCTTGCCTTAAACAATTAAGGACTTCCTTGCCTTAAACAATTAAGGACTTCCTTGCCTCAAACACTAGAGGACTTTAAAACTGCCTTCAAACAACGAAGGACTTAGCGTTTTTCAGAAGGTTTGTTTTGATCGAAAACAACTACCAAGACTAAGTTACAAACCTAGTTTTATACTTAGTAGACTTCTAGGATTAACTTACAAATGTAAGAATTTACACCAATTCAGAACTAGAAGATTTTGCAAAGTTAGAAAAACAATTTCGTAAAAATTGTCTTTCTGAGAAAGTTCTAAGTTTTCGCAAAATGATTTTCAATTCAACAGAGTTTTGGCACGTTTAATCAAGAGTTTTTGCGCAAGAGTTTTCGTCACATTGCTCTGGAATTGAACTCATATATATAGGCATCAAAGAGCCGCGAAATTAGAGGCTTTCACTTTGCTTATGTGGCTGTGTCCTTTTCAGAACGGCTCCCTGCTACAGTCAGCGCAAAATGAGGAACTTTTCAGAACTGCACAGTGCGCGTGTTCCCACTTCCTTGGCTAGTTGTAGCGAGCTTTCTGAGTCTGTTTGCACATCCTTGAGTCCAGACACTTGGTTGCTTCTGAGTCCAACCTTCTAAGAGTTGTACGGACTTCTGAGGCTAACCTTCTGAGGGAAGACCCTTCTGAGAACTCCTAGTCGCGAGGTCTTCTGAGACCCTTCTGAGGCGACAGTGTTCTTTCCTCAGAAACATGTTTTCACCTTCTGCGCTTCTGAGATATCCTTTCTGATATCTTTGGCGCTATGCTTTTATCAATTCATCTCGAGGTTACTTGATGTTTTGTCTTTGTCTTTGCTCATGGCATTGCAATAATTTATAGCTTTCTGAGACACTTAGCGCACATATTAGCAAAACCTTAAGTAAAATTTTATACTTATGGCTTACCTTGTTATCATTAAAACTTTCATGACTCTAAGAGAATTGTGCTTAATTCTCTCAGAAGGGTTCTGAAGCTTACAGATATAACCTTCCAAACAAATGTTTTCCTTGTGCCTCCATATCCATTAACAAAAAAGAAACCTCCTTTTTTAATGTTAACAACTGATACAACTTGATTGTACACATGTAGTTGCTCGGTTGTTAACATTGGCAAAAGTTTATTATGTTCACGCATCATTTCCTCTTTATTGTATCTAAGCTTAATAAGGAACAAAAAATTATCTAAATGACTAACCTCGAGCAAAGAAGGTGTGAACATTCCATCAAACTCACATAGTGATCGACCATTAAGTTGCATCAATTTTTCCAACTCAACCAAGCACAATTGTTGCAAGTCTTTATCAAACATTTCCAAATCTACAATGACATAAATAGCTAAAAATAATGAAACCATTAAAGTGTAATAAATATATATGTTCAAAAAAAATAATAAATAGTACTTGGACAATTTGTTTGTTTACACTTCTTATATAAAATGCCATCAACTAACAACTTCAACGTACGCTCCCTAACATGAGAAGGACGACTAGTTGAGTTTGATAAAAAGAGAGTAACAAACAAATGTCGCAAAGAATGACCAGATGATAACTCAGCAGCTTCATTCATTGCATGAATAAACTCATTATCATCACATAATAAGCCAAGTGCAAAGCAAGCATTTCTGAATGAATCATGAACAATACCATCAACAGTTTTGATCTCATCAAAACTTCTACACCACTTTTAAACATTGAGCAACATTCGCAAGTAGTACAGTTCTCCAATACCAGGTGGTATATGTTGGGAAATCATGCATATAGAAGCAGCGGAAAACAAAAATTTTACATGCAATTCCCTCCCATTGACCCTTGTGAAATATCATAAATCATATTTGATTTACCTGTTGAAGCGTGGCAGCTACACGGAATAAGCTATGTCAATCCTTCCGACGAAGTAGCAGCGACGACCTTTAGAAGTCTACACAGCAGCCGTGGTCGTCACACGTCCACCTTGATGCTCCCCTGAGACTCTCTATGCTAGTAGTGAATTTCAGAGAAAACAAGGATTAGCTTTCTCTGAGTGGGAATGTGTGAATTCAAAATTCTTGTGTGTGAGGCTAGGCTCATATGTGTTGCTATTTATAGCCAACACTCCACTCTCATCTCATAGAAAACTTAAACCTAGTTTGTGTCTTATTGGGCCCATCTGATGTAAGCCCAATGCGATTAAATTAGTCACACTAATTTAACCTAATTAAGCATCAATTTAAAACTGCTTTAGTGTGTGACCCTATAGGTTCTCATAACGTTGGCAATATTATTAAATCTTATTTAATAATATAAATAGTGAGCGGTATCTAGCAACACATCATTGTTACCCAAGTAATAAGAAAGTCAACGGTTTGACATAACCTTTACGTGATCGATGTTATTGTACAATTCAATCCCTTTGTCCAAATATCTAGATTTAACACAAGCATGAAATTAGTCATCTTGTATAGTTAAATCGTTAGTTTCTTGATTACCGAGTAGACTGATAAAATTAAATGAGATTAATGTCACACATTAATTCATTTCAGCACAGCCATGCATTTACTCAGTCCTACTCATCAAGGGGCCCACAGATATATCTCTCGTAATGTGAGAGGGACAAATTCTATCTACGTTACTCGCACCGCCCACATGACTCGTTATATGCCTAATGACCGCCTTTATAATTACCCTGTTACGGATAACGTTTGACGGTATTAAAGCACATAACTCCTCATGTAGCAAATCGTAGTAACTTCAAGTCAAAGGACTACATGTACCATCATCACTATGAGAATCATCTATGACATTCACGTTACGATCCATGTGATGTTCTCATGGCGGGTCAATCCAGTATACTAAAATTACACCTATGTGTAGACTTGATATCACATATCCATAACCTGTGAGAAAAGGTTATCAATCCATACACATACTAGCCTCAATGCATTACCGTTGTCCTGTTGATTCAGTAATACTCGACTAGGGACATTCAAGAATGGATTCTCACTATTAGGTCATGTACCTAATATTTAATATTTAAATAATTCCATTCTAAGGACTTCATAATGTTCATTAAAATAAATAAACAATTAATGAATGAAATGCCTCATATATATATATATAAATATATAATATAAAATGTCATAACATCATAATAAAACGCAATTATGATTGGCCCTCTAGGGCATACACCAACAGTCTCCCACTTGCACTAGAGCCAATCCGGCATATCCCTAATGCCTAATGGTCTAGTATGCCCATCATGCTTCCGCTGAGGAAGGGGCTTGGTCAGTGGGTCAGTGATGTTATCATCAGTCGGTACTATGCATATCTTCACATCTCCTCTATCGATAATTTATCGAATAGGATGAAACTGCCTGAGTATGTGTTCGGATCACTTGTGAGATCTGGGTTCCTTAGCCTGTGCAATGGCTCCAATGTTGTCACAATAGAGACCTATTGGGTCCTCAATGCACGGAACCGTACTAAGTTCAAAAATGAACTTTCTGATCCTAACAATCTCTTTTGCTGCATTACTGTCAGCAACATACTCGGCCTCTATAGTAAAATCGGCGACTATCTCTTGCTCGGAACTCTTCAAGCTCGCAGTCCCGTTATTAAGACAAAACACATAACCCGATTTTGTCGGTTTGGAAACTAGCATCAGTGTAACCCTTTACAACTAGTTCTTCCACACCTCCATATATCAAGAACCAATCCTTAGTTCTTCCCAAGTACTTAAGGATATTCTTGATGACTGTCCAGTGACTATCACCGGGATCTAACTGGTATCTGCTCGTTATGCTCAAGGCATACGAGACATCTGGTCGTGTACATAACATAGCATACATGATAGATCCAATTGCAGAAGCATGTGGAATCTTACTCATCTGATCCCTATCAGTTTGTGAAAGGGGACATTGATTCTTTGAGAGTGTCACACCATGTGACATAGGTAAGAACCCTTTCTTTGAATCATGCATGTTAAAGCGTCTCAACACTTTATCTATGTATGTACTCTGGCTCAGGTCAAGCAATTTATTTGATCTATCTTTATAGATCCTTACACCCAATATGTAGGTGGCTTCGCCCAAGTCCTTCATTGAAAAGCAATTCCCAAGCCAAGTCTTAATAGACTCTAATGTGGGGATGTCATTTCCAATGAGAAGTATGTCGTCTACATTCAAGACCATAAATGCAACTGTGCTCCCACTAACCTTCTTGTAAACACAAGGTTCATCATCATTCTTGACGAATCCAAACTGTCTTACATTTTCGTCAAAACGAAGATTCCAACTTCTAGAAGCTTGCTTCAATCCATAGATTGATCGCTGTAACTTGCATACTTTTGCAGTATCATCTCCAATGTCAAACCCTTCGGGTTGTGTCATGTACACATCCTCAAGGAGATTTCCATTAAGGAAAGCAGTTTTGACATCCATCTGCCATATCTCATAATCATAGTATGCAACGATAGCAAGTAAAATCTGAATGGACTTAAGCATTGCGACAGGTGAAAAAGTTTCATCATATTCTATACCATGAGTTTGCTTGAAACCTTTTGCAACCAGTCTTGCTTTAAAAGTAATCACATTACCATCCATGTTAGTTTTCTTTTTGAAAACCCACTTGCAACGTATGGGTTTTACCCCTTCAGATTGATCAACCAAGGTCCATACCTCGTTAGTGTACATGGAATCCATTTCAGATTTCATGGCTTCTAGCCACTTTTCAGATTCAGGCCCAATAATGGCCTCCTGATAGGTGACAGGCTCATCTTGATCTATGAGCAGCACATCACCCTATTGAGTCATGAGAAATCCATATCTCTCAGGTAGGTGACATGTTCTGTCTGACCTACGTGGTTCTTGTGTTACTTGAGCAGGATCTTGTACTACAACAACTTGTGTACTCTGCTCTTGTTCCACCTCTGGTAAAGTTTCTTCTTGTGGTTGAAGTATTTCTTCAATTTCTACTTTGTTCCCACTGGCTCCAATGAATTCCTTCTCAAGGAATACACCAGTTCACGCAACAAACACTTTGTTGTCAGATTGGTTGTAGAAATAGTATCTCATGGTTTCTTTAGGATACCCCACAAAGAAGCACTTTTCAGATTTAGGTTCAAGCTTATTAGAGACTTGATGTTTCACATAAGCTTCACACCCCAAAACTTCATAAAAGACACACTGGCTCGTTTACCAGTCCACATCTCATATGGTGTCTTTTCTACCGTTTTGGTTGGAACACGGTTAAGTGTAAATGCTGTTGTTAAGACAGCATGTCCCCAGAAAGAATTTAGAAGGTTTGCATGACTCATCATTGATCGAACCATGTCTAACAATGTTCGATTTCTTCTCTTAGAAACACCATTCCATTGTGGCGTTCCAGGAGGAGTGAGTTGGGATAGTATCCCACACTCTCGTAGATAGTCATCAAACTCTTGACTCAAGTATTCACCTCCTCGATCTGATCGAAGGATTTTAATACTCTTGCCAAGTTGGTTTTCTACTTCATTCTTGAATTCTTTGAACTTTTCAAAGGATTCCGATTTGTGTCTCATAAGATACACATATCCATATCTACTGAAATCATCAGTAAATGTGATGAAGTATTGAAAACCACCTCTGGCCAAGGTACTGATGGGTCCACATACATCGGTATGTATAAGGACCAAAAGCTCAGTGGCCCTTTCACCATTTTGAGTGAATGGTGCCTTAGTCATTTTTCCCAATAAACAAGATTCGCATGTCTCATATGATTCATAATCAAATGAGTCCAATAATCCATCCTTATGGACTTTTGAAATGCGCTTCTCATTTATATGGCCTAAACGACAATGCCTAAGGTAAGAAGGGTTCAATTCATTTGGTTTGAACCTCTTAGTATTAATCTTATAGATGGGCATTTCAAGATCAAGAATGTAAATTCCATTAATCATAGATGCACTACCATAAAAGACATCATCATAATAAAAGGAACAACATTTGTTCTTAATTATAAAACTAAAACCAAGTTTATCCAAACTTGAATTAGAGACGATGTTCTTCTAATGACAGATGCATTATAACAGTTCTTTAACTGAATAATGAGCCCAATGGGTAAAGTCAAATCATTAGTCCCTACAGTCAATGCAGCAACTCTTGCTCCATTTCCAACTCGTAGGTCGACTTTTACCCTTCGTCAATGATCTAATCTCATTTGCACAAATAAACAAGTGCTAAATGTGAGAACTACATCGAGTATCTAATATTCATGATGCAGAAGTAGATAAATTGACCTCTATAACAATCATACATGAACTGGAAATTTCACTTCCTTTGTTATTCTTTCATTCTTCCAGGTATTTTGCATAGTTCCTCTTTAGACGCATCGCCCTTAGGCTTCAAGGCTTTCAACATGAGAATCTCATTGCCCTTGCCCTTGCCCTAAGACTTGCTGCTTTGCTTCTTTTGCTCTTTCCATCTTGAACCATCAAGATGGCCTTGCCTTTTCCCTTTGATAGAGTTGCTTGAGGTGTATGATCATATCATACACACTCCATGCTTTCATAACTCTCATGATGTTTCTGCAACTCAAGGGTCAAGGTAGCAAGCATAAGACAACAAAACATCTAAAGCTTTATCCTGATGCTTCTTATAAGCATCTTGGTCAGCCCTAGAAGTACTTGCAGTTGGTGTCTCCTTAGAAATAGATCCTTTTAGGACATAAAATTATTTTCATGCTTGAGGACAATCCTCAAGTTTCTATACCAATCTAGAAAATTTGTTCCAGACTACTTATCCTTCTCAAGGATAAATCGCAATGACAGGTTGTTTGATGCGTGTGATGCCATATAAACCACAAAAATAAAATATGCAAAGTGAGTATAATGACATATATAATATTTAATTAGGACTTTAATTAAATATTCCTCCCACTATTTTATTCAAACTAATGACCCTTTACATTGATTCGTAAAATTTTCCTTTGGAATATTTTATAGTAGGCCAAGATCCATATTTCATCTAGCTTTAAGTCAACTCTGGTTGATCGCTTAAAGTTTCGACTATTTAGGTAGGAAACTCTTTCCAATTGTATCTTATACAATTCTTGGATAGTTGGGTGAATAACATCTTATTCTAATTCATCTTATGAATTAAAGCCCAACTTACATTGCCTCTAAGCCTCTCAATCTTATTGAATCTCACTTAGTTAAGTCAAACCCAATGGTTGACAGTCGGACATTACTTGCTTGTCCTATCGCGCCTTACTGCTATAGATAAGAGTGCCCTGCTTTGGCAGACCCACACTACATCGATAACAGTCTTGACGAGTGCCAGGCATTGGAAGGCTATCATGACTTAATATTTTATAATAAGGGTTTTTTTTTTCATAAATAGATCTCACCATATAATGTTAAACCATTTAACATATAAAATCCATACATGTATCTCATACATATATATAAAACATGCAAATGCAACATACATGTAATAATAGAATAAAATAAATAAAGCATATGAGAACTTATATACATGCATCCCATGACATGATAAAAGAAATACTTTATATCATTTTAATCAATCACAAATACGCGCTCGGACAAAATCTCAAATTTGAAATACAAATATACCATATACATAGGTGTTCCGTTTTAATCAATCTTATTAATTAAAAGCATTTCAAAATTTGAAATATAGATACCCCATATATATAGGTGTTCTGTTTTTAATTAATCTCATTAATTAAAATATTTCAAAATTTGAAATATGGATACGCCATATATATAGGTGTTCTGTTTTTAATCAGTCTTATTAATTAAAAGGATTTCAAAATTTGAAATAAAGATACTCCATATATATAGGTGTTCTGTTTTAATCAATCTCATTAATTAAAAAGATTTCAAAATTTGAAATATAGATACTCCATATATATAGGTGTTCCGTTTTAATCAATCTTATTAATTAAAAGGATTTCAAAATTTGAAATATAGATACTCCATATATATAGGTGTTCCGTTTTAATCAATCTTATTAATTAAAAGGATTTCAAATTTTGAAATATAGATACTCCATATATATAGGTGTTTCGTTTTAATCAATCTTATTAATTAAGAGGATTTCAAAATTTGAAATATAGATACTCCATATATATAGGTGTTCTGTTTTTATCAATCTTATTAATTAAAATATTTCGAAATATGAAATATATATATATATATATATAATTTATTAAATATTAAAGAATATATATATAGTGCGCAATAATAGGTGCTGAAGAAGTGGGAAGCATTGATCACGTAACTTGGAGTCACGTAACTTGCAGCTCTACTTTATACATACATTATATATATATAGCCGCTGAAGTTTAGAAACTTCCTGACCGTGACTCCTATTTTAATTGATACAAGATTTTCAAAATTCAAAATAACCGTACTTCAAAATCGAATTATCTTGATATGGAAACAAGAATTTCAAAATACAAGAAAAGCCAATCTTAGTCATTCTTGGCCAAGATTTGAAAAAGAAATAAATTTTGAAATTTGAGATAGCCATATGGATTTGAAAATACTAATTCATCATCATGAAAATAGCCATATGGATTTCAAAAATTCTAATTCATCGTCAAGAATTCAAAATTTTTGAAAATAATGATTGAACACATATGAATTCAACTCTTGAATCTATGTGTCTCACATGTTTATGAAAATCAAGTTTATACAAGAGTGTTTCTTAAACCACATATATCAAAATCGAATTTTGACAGAAACACATCAATATATAAAACGAGTTACAGAGTTATCTCATAACACTATCAACACAAACATGTTTTTATGAATCCTTATTGGCAAAGAAACAAAACCATGTTATCACATAACATATGAAATTCGAGATTATCATATAATCGTATGAACAAAACACATTCATACAGAAAAACCAAAACCGTGTTTATCACATAAACAAAAAGAAAAATATAACAAAACTGTATTTATCATATAAATAACAGGTAATGTCATCAAACAGAAGTACGTTTTCACAAGTGGCTCTGATACCACTGTTGGGAAATCATGCATATAGAAGCAGCGGAAAATAAAAATTTTACATGCAATTCCCTCCCATAGACCCTTGTGAAATATCATAAATCATATTTGATTTACCTGTTGAAGCGTGGCAGCTACACGGAATAAGCTATGTCAATTCTTCCAACGCAGTAGCAGCGACGGCCTTTAGAAGTCCACACAGCAGCCGTGGTCGTCACACGTCCACCTTGATGTTCCTCTGAGACTCTCTATGCTAGTAGTGAATTTCAGAGAAAACAAGGATTAGCTTTCTCTGAGTGAGAATGTGTGAATTCAAAATTCTTGTGTGTGAGGCTAGGCTCATATGTGTTGCTATTTATAGCCAACACTCCACTCTCATCTCATAGAAAACTTAAACCTAGTTTGTGCCTTATTGGGCCCATCTGATGTAAGCCCAATGCGATTAAATTAGTCACACTAATTTAATCTAATTAAGCATCAATTTAAAACTGCTTTAGTGTGTGACCCTATAGGTTCTCATAACGTTGGCAATATTATTAAATCTTATTTAATAATATAAACAGTGAGCGATATCTAGCAACACATCATTGTTACCCAAGTAATAAGAAAGTCAACGGTTTGACATAACCTTTACGTGATCGATGTTATTGTACAATTCAATCCCTTTGTCCAAATATCTAGATTTAACACAAGCATGGAATGAGTCATCTTGTATAGTTAAATCGTTAGTTTCTTGATTACCGAGTAGACTGATAAAATTAAATGAGATTAATGTCACACATTAATTCATTTCAGCACGGCCATGCATTTACTCAGTTCTACTCATCAAGGGGCCCACAGATATATCTCTCGTAATGTGAGAGGGACAAATGCTATCTACGTTACTCGCACCGCCCACATGACTCGTTATATGCCTAATGACCGCCTTTATAATTACCCTGTTACGGATAACGTTTGACGGTATTAAAGCACATAACTCCTCATGCAGCGAATCGTAGTAACTTCAAGTCAAAGGACTACATGTACCATCATCACTATGAGAATCATCTATGACATTCACGTTACGATCCATGTGATGTTCTCATGGGGGGTCAATCCAGTATACTACAATTACACCTATGTGTAGACTTGATATCACATATCCATAACCTGTGAAAAAAGGTTATCAATCCATACACATACTAGCCTCAATGCATTACCGTTGTCCTGTTGATTCAGTAATACTCGACTAGGGACATTCAAGAATGGATTCTCACTATTAGGTCATGTACCTAATATTTAATATTTAAATAATTCCATTCTAAGGACTTCATAATGTTCATTAAAATAAATAAACAATTAATGAATGAAATGCCTCATATATATATATATATATAAATATATAATATAAAATGTCATAACATCATAATAAAACGCAATTATGATTGGCCCTCTAGGGCATACACCACCAGTATAAAATTCAAACGACCTATTGAGACACCTCTCTTCCATGGATGCCATGTCCTTGACGTAGGATAGTAAACAAAACTTGACGGAAATTGAGCATAAGTCAATAACCTTCCATCATCATATAAATTATTAGCAGCCATCCAAGCTGTAAACATGGTATTTCTATTACGATTCCTCTCAACAACATCGCAAAGTCCTTCATTTTCCTTAAAGATGATAGGTTGTTTGTTAGGCAAATTGAACGTTAATCGTTATACAGGTGGTCATCTATGATGAATATCAAACGCAAAAATCCTCCAAACGGACTCCGAAGCAGACAGATATCAACAATCATAGTACTGTTTGATTTCATCAATTTCTTCATTATTTGCGTCTGGCAAAGGATTATGGCACACAACAGCCATTACACGATCTGGGCCTTTGTTGATGTATTTGAATAAATACTTAATAGAGTTTGATTTGTTACAAAATTCTAAATTCATATGCCCTCTATACTTCATTAATAAGGTTGGATTGTATGGCACAACAAAACGATTATCCTTTTCAATCTCTTTTATTCTCACCTTAACACCTGTTTCATGACGCCTATAGCCAGGATAACCATCTTGATCACAATGCATCTCATTAACAAATGACTTTGGATAGAATTTGACACAACGACCATCCTTCATGCAAGGTGATCTTTGTAACACCCTACTAGATAGCCCTTAACGCTTAAGTCATTTTAGGCTATTTCATAATGGTTACCTCCTGTTATCATGATATAAAACGACATAACAAATCATACACTAAGTAAACATCGTCATATCATATAAACTCCCATAAAGTACCAAAACATAAATAAATACTAGGCGTAATCCCGTGAGCCAAAAATCAAGACTCATGAGACTCCACAATAAATCCAAGTAAAATAAATAGCTGCCGGCTAACATAGGTCCGGTCTCAGAAAATATAAACAAATAAATATAGCGGAAGCATAAAAACTATCGTATATGCATAAATAAATAGAACATGTCTATAGTATATATATAAGGGACTACATCATAAACTAAGTCTGCACGGGCTCCTCGTGAGCTCCGACATCCTGCTCGTTCAGATCCTCTAAAAGGTGGGGGAAAACATAGGGTGAGTACATAATGTATCTCAGTAGAGGAAGCCGCCCTGGGTTTAATTATAAAATAAGTGAAGTATGAATGAGTTCAGTTCAGATATAAGTTAAAAACAATCTTTTCCCAGAACGTCTTACCTAAGTGCGTCTTGTTCCTTTTAAATTAATGTACATACATAACATAAATAATCATCAATTGTGGTGTACTAAGTGCTCGACTATCATATATATAAACATAACAGTAAAATAACATTCTTTATCTGTAACGTATATCTCATATCTTTACTTAAATTGTCTTGAGTCTTTTAAGCATACTTAGTATACCTGTGGATCCGTTTTAATTAAAGCACGCCCTTTTGGTGCCCGTGGATCATTTACATCGTTTTGGCCTGACCACCCTCCTGTCACCTCCGCATCGCCGACCCTAGGTATGAGCTCATCCTATACATATGGGTAGAGGGGGTAATTCACCTTCCGCTAGTGAGTCGTTACAACCGAGGTTGCCAGTCCCCTGCAATGTTCATCACGAACGGAAAGACTACTTTGTGTGTCTTAACTTTCTTTTCACTTTGCACATTAATCTCTTTACATAACATATACATTGCATTATACCATAATATTATCACATAGCATCACATAATAATCACATACGAATCATACATTACATATATTAACATATATTCATACATTTATATCATGACAACATGTAAACATATATTACAGCTCATATAATCATATATAAATCATGCATAAATCGTATATAACACTTATACATGTCGTAGAACGCATTAGGGTACATAAAAGGTCAAAACAGTCAATTTTCGTAAAATATGAAGTGCTGTAATCGATTAACAGAGAGCTATGTTTTCTCGCGATTGGAAATTCTTGGCTCGTAATCGATTACGAACCTCTTGTAATCGATTACGAACGCGAAAACTCAAATTCTAGAGTTTCTAAAACACGTTTTTCACAAGCCAATCACTAAAACTTTAATCTAGAATCATCTCAATCAATATAAAATATAGGTTCATGAAAACTCATTGATAAAGCATGATTAGAAACACTTTTCAATTGATAAAACCCCTTCCCTTTGAAATTCATTTCGTAAGACATAACCCTTTCATGAACCCTAATGGGAAAAACGAACAACAACAATAATCTCATCAAAAACACATCATCGAGCATGAAATTACACAGAATAAAGAATTTCTAAAACCCCTACCTCTTGTAGACTTCTGATGGCTGTGTCGTGTCAACCATAAATTTAATTATTTTTAAACCAAGTTCCCCTAATATAGTTTAGTGGAAACCAGGGTCGTCTCTCACAAGGAATGGCTAAGAGAGTAATGCACAAGACTAGTTGTATGATGAGTTTGTCACGATTGGGGGGTTTTTGTATGCAAGGGAATTAAATTGGAATAAATTTAAAATAATAAAAACAGCGGTTTATGGGGGTGGAACATTCATTAGGGTGTTATCATTGGCTACAAAAGAATGCATGAGTTGATTAATTACGCCGGAGTTAGATCTAACTCCTTTGTTGTGATTCTAATGATTAATTGCCTAGAATGGGATTAATTAGTGAGATCTCTCCTTTAGTTCCACTCTCAACAATTATTAAATCCAATCACATTAATCTAATTAAAGAGACTAATCAGCCAATTAATTACTCATTATCAATTCCTAATATGCCATGCATCAAGTAATCAACTAACACATAAACATATGCCAATGAATTAGCCAACTCAATCGAGTAAGCCAAGACAAAGGATTAAACACACAATTTAAGATCTCAAATTATATGTCAAGGGTTGATAATGAAAACTTATGCAAGATTAAGAACAAAGCCTCAATTACCCCAATGATGTTCACACCCTCACAAACCACCAAGAGACTTAGCTACTCATGGCAAGAAATTAAAAGGCAAGAAGTAAATTGGAATAAAGAAAGCAATTAATAATTAAGAACAAAGTAAGGAATTAAATGCAAGTTGGAAAGAATTGAAGAACGAATAACTGAATTAATGATAAAAGAGTACTTACAAAACCCAAAAGGGCTGGACGAATAACGTTTGAAATGTAAAAGACGGAGCTAGAGCTAAACTAAGAAAGATGGAAATCCTAATGGGAAGCAAAAATAACTCTAACTAAGAAAAGAGAATATCTAAAAGTGGAGGTGTTGAGTGGTCTTGTTTCTGATGCATTAGCTTCCTTTTTATAAGATGAGCAGCCTCCAAACCCTAATCAATTTGGGCCCCCAACTCGTGCAGATAGGGTTTCTGCTGTGACAGAGTTGCGGCGCGGCGCTGGGGCGCGTATAGCTCGCTGGAGCGCCAGGGCTGTGCACGTGACGAGTTTAAGTGAACCACGCGCGCTGGGGCGCGCTACGGGCGCTGGAGCGCTCGATGCCTGTTCTTAAATCCACTGCTCCGCTTCTTGCTCAGTTCCTGATGTCTACAGCTCCAATAATACATGTGACCTGTACTAAAAATACGAAATATCCAAGATCAAGTGCAAAGGGCATCCTTGAATTGTACAAACATCATAAAACTTGTTATTTTAGCCTTTATTTCTATTAAGCTCAGATTAATTCCAAGTTGTATTAAATACAATAAAAGGCCAAAATAGAGCAAAGAATTGAATACAATCATCCAAATTAAGGGCATAAAATATTGGTAAAAACCACATTATCAACTTCCTATGTAATGCATAGAGACACCCTTTCCCGACGTAGAACACGTTCTCACTTTCTTTCACTAGCCCCACGAACGGTATGAATACAAAGATGACTCCTTTTCAAGAATTGCAATCGGTAGAAGGGTTCTATTTGATGAGAGGATGTAATTTGTTTTGTGATCGGGTAAGGTTTGATATGAGTTTGGTGTTGTGGAATGGCTATGACTTTGAGTTCTTGAGAGAGATAATGAACAATGGAGGCACAAGGGTTAGAGAGAGTGTTTGGAGTGTTTCTAAAATAGGGATTTAGGGTTTCTCATGAATTGGCACGGCTAGGCAATGATGTAGCTAAAAGCGTCGTTATTTCTTTTAACTACAATCAATTTAGAATTTAAAGAACAAAAAGAGTTTTCCCAAGAAAAAGGGTTTGAATTGAATAACTATAGTAGTATAGCTAGTCAACCCAAGTCGTCTCTCAAGGAGGCTTATCTCATTGATCTAATATGTATAGTATATGTAATGTTGGGATTGTGTAAGAAGTAAATAAAGCTATGAATTTAAAAGGAAACAACAATGCAAGAAAAGCCTTGGTGTTGAGACATGCACAAACCATATTTTCCCTATCCTAAACCCACTTAAGCATTTTATCAAACACCTTGCAAGCAACTTACACATGTATAGAAATTGCTCTACCAAAAGACTTGAATCCAAACCAAATTAGCAAAACTAACTTAGACACGTGCAAGTACAAT
The DNA here is from genome assembly GCA_013621005.1 of Aeschynomene evenia. NCBI lineage: Eukaryota > Viridiplantae > Streptophyta > Magnoliopsida > Fabales > Fabaceae > Aeschynomene > Aeschynomene evenia. The sequence goes on along the minus strand of RYYW01000236.1, from coordinate 68,228 downwards.
TCTCAATCAAGAATTATTCCTAATCTCCTAGCTAATGGGCATCAAATGATAATTCTCACTCAACACCCAAAAACACTCAAATACATAATAATCTCTCAATCAAGAAACTAAATGCATTCAAGATATACAATTAAAATTAGCAAGAATGAACCCACACAAACTAACATCAATTGCATTTGGAACCAAGAAATAAGGAAGCTAGAGCAAGAGACAAGTAATGAGTTTCAAGAGAAAATATGATCTTAGCATTACCCAACACCAAGAACAAAGAAACTACTCAACCATAATTAAAGCAAGTAAGAAACAAGAAATTAAAGCAATAGCAAAGATGGAAATGAAAATAGAAATTAAATTGAACTTGGAGAACTGTATGTAAAGTGTATGAAATATGTAGAAAGAAAAGTAAAGAGAACTTAGAGAGAAGGAAGAGCTTCTCTCTCTAAAATTCTAATCTAAAAACCTAATAAAAATGACTAAAAGAAAGTGTGTCCCATTCCCCCAATCTGAGATGGGATTTGTATAGACATAAAAGCAAATTGAAATTACTAAAAAGCTCATGCACTAAACCTTTACAAACATATAAGACAAGGGTAAATTGGAACTTGCACAAAATTCCATAACTAAGACAACTCAGCAATGTGTAGTTTCTGCCCGAAATGTTGCAGCTAGTTTTTGAAGCATTTAATGAACACTTTTGGCCTCGAGCTCCGAAGCAAAGTTGTGGCTCTATGTCTCCGCTTTCCATAGCCACAAAAATCATCCAATTCCAGCAAGTGTAGCTCGAGATATTGCAAAAACACTGAGTGCTGCTCCAGAATACTGTCATAGACGCTTCATTAACTTTGAGTGCACTTATGAGCTTCTTAGTGACCTTAATTGCTTTCGAGCTCTGAAGATGAAATGAAGCCTTGTGTCTTAGCTCCAGTTCCAGTTCCAATATTTGTAGCTTTCAAGTAATTCCAATATCTGTAGCTCCAGTTCCAGCCTCTGCAACACTGGCTGCTCAGGAATGTTGCTCTAGAATTCTGCAGCAAGCTTGACTCCACTTGAAGCTCCAATTTGAAGTCTTTATGTTTTGAATCAGCTTTTGTGTTCTTCATGAAAGTTGTAGACCTGTGTCTAAGCTTTCCAACAAGACAAAGAACACAAAATTCCAGTTTATAGAACTCAAGTTATAAGCCAATTACAGAACAGTACTGAAAAGAACAAAATGCTGGAAAAATGCACAAAGCTCCAAATTAAGTTCCAAATGTCAAATATGATGCAAAAGTGGTCAATTAGGCTCAAGAGTGGTTAATTGGCATGCATACAAAGGGGATTAATCACTAAAAAATATGCTCTATCAGGCATGTTATAGAGACGTTGTGGGGCCCATTCGTAACTTAAAACGCACTAAAAATGCTCACAGCGCAGGTCGTAATCGAATACCACGAAATGGTAATCATTTACAGTAATCGATTACGGTAATCGATTACATACAGGATGTAATAGATTACTGACAGCAAAAATGCCCAGATATGAAGACCAAAGGGCTGTAATCGATTACCATCCCGTGGTAATCGATTACAAGGCTACCAAATAGCCTCAAAGCACCTCAAAAACGTCCCAACTCGTGCTATAAACATCCATACATCATTCCTTACATCATGCGTCATCTAAACATCAATTAAAACATATATATGCACCTAAATCACCCAACATAAAATGAATACACATGAACATACACCTAAATCACATAACACATATACATACACTTAGATCACATAACACATAGTAAACTTATATACATATATATATATATATATATATATATATATATATATCACCTAGCACGTAATGATTATTAGAAGAAACTTATCCACCCAAACCTAATTAAATTCTAACCAAGTTTAATTACCCTTAATCTCACTTAATTAGGACTTAATGAAAGTCGGGGTGTTATATTTTTCCCCTCCTTAAAAAGAATTTCGTCCTCGAAATTCGGCACTACTATTACATCAAAGACACAAGACATGACAACTCCTACCCTCGCGGAGACTCGAGGGAAGGCTCACATACAAGCATCTAACCCGAGTGAACAGGTTGTGCGGAAGACAAGTTCAAGAAACAAACATGTGTTGTAGAAACCTAAGGACAACCGGCCGAAATACATTTTCCTTTATAAAAGCATGATTCCATAATCTTGCAAGGCAGGTCGATCCTTATGTTCCTAGGGTCCATGATCTAAAACAAATATCTTCCTCAAAAAGCTTTATCCCTATATTCAAAACATCATCTTAGAAATTTATCAAAACCCAAGTTAATTCCCAATTCTTACTAGTTCGAAACACGTTTACCTCACCTTTAGAATTAAACATAAAGCTCAAACCCTTTTTAACTTGCGATCAAAGGCAATTCTATGCTCTCAAAATAGGTTTAAGATTCCTCACAACCACTCCAACGAAAACATATTGTCTTTACTCTTAATCCTTTAATCACATGAGTTTTCACAAGACATAAAAAGAAAGCACTTTCGAAAACTTAATTCCACCTATATGTATCTCTATCTTAGAAATCATCTACCCATGCTCAAAACAGATGATTCTTTTGACCACATAAAAGCCACAAGACACATTGGACCCTATGACTCATAATTACAACTAGCGCAGTAAGAAATCCCCAAAGTATTTCCAAATAACACAAAACGATTTTCAAGTCTACACTAAACGATTTGCAAAAAGGGCCTTAAGGAACTTCATCCCTTAAGGTCGATGAGGGTATGGAATCGCTCTTGAAAAACTAAGGTTGGAAACAAAACACCATTTTGTAAACTTTCACAATCATTTTGTAAAGGAAAAGAGATGTAAACAACTTCGACATACATCCAAAACCATCAAACGGGACACTCTCTTGATGGCAGGCTGGAGTGTGGCAGAGCTATCTTCTACATGACTCTCCAAGGATCCTATTTGGTCTTACTAGGGGTATACGCAAAGGAGGGACTCTCTCTTAACTCTAGATGGTAGGTTGTGGTGTTTAGGAGACCAATAGATCATAAGGTTCGGCAAGGTCAGAGCATGTGTTGTAGCTTGCAATGATAGGGTTCGTATGGATATATGTGTGAGTGAGTAAAGGGTTTTCTAAGAAGAAGTAGCCTACGTTTTGGGAGTATGGTCTATCTCTCTAAGGTCATGCAGACGACGTGGTTAGGGAAAGGCTCTTTTCTACTTGAAGCGTTAGGAAAGTTGTGTTGGGAACCTATGAGTGTAAGGGCCCCTATGTTTCAAGGTGTGTGAGGAGAACAATGGCTTTTCTAAAGAGAGGGGATCGCTAGAAGAGCAAAACCTTCCCTAAGGGCAATCTCATCGAGGCTTTGAAAGAAGTCGAAGCGAAAAAAAACACTTGTGTTTACTGAAATCTATTTTTGCAAAACATTCTTTCGAAAACATAAGCGGAAAACAAGTCTGAAAACAAATCCCTTTAACTCACGTGCAAAACCCTTTCAAAACACTTTTTATTTTCTAAACCAAACGAGGGTGCGATCCTCGCATAGAAACCATATAGAGGCCAAGGTCAACCAGAGATGTACAACCATCCGCGACTAACTAGTTAAGACGGCCAACTCTTAACTAAGGTTGACCACCCTTAACTAACCTTGACTAGGCTTAAGCAAAACTATGAGTAGTTTGACCTCGAGCCTAGACATGCATCACATAACACCCACCGTACACACTCACTAAATGGGTTCCAGACAATGATGATTAAGGCTAGTCATCACCACAAACATGATAAAACCAAACTTACATATAATCCACTTACTCAAAAACAAAAGGCTTACCCCTGGTAATATCATCTAACTGCTCCGCGCCCTCTACACAGACTGTGAACACACACCCCTGGTGTTGTGGCCTAGAGGAGGAAGAAGGTTGGAATCCCATCCACTTGCAATCCTTGACATAATGGCCTGACTGGCCACAGCGATAGCAAACATTCTTACCGAGGCGACAAGCCCCAGTGTGAAGCTTGTCGCACGTGGCACATGATGGTGAGGCGGGTAACGCCCGAGGTGCTACTACGGCTGGGCGCTCCTGCTGCTGCTGTGGTCGAGGATGAGACTTGGTCCTTGGTGACTGAACGTAAGGCTGAAAACGGGTGTGGGGCTGGCGCTTAGACTGTAAGCTCTGGCCTAGTCGGTCTGCTCTTGCTACCACTTCTTCAATCTCGGTGTACTTGATCACTTCCTGGACGCTCTCCAGAGCACAACACCCTGCCACCAAATCGGGGAACTCCTGAATCTCCAAGGGAATCACCATGCTCCGTAACTCAGGCCTCAACCCACACAAGTACCTGCTGCATCTGGTGGCCTCAACCAAATCACTCGACGGAAAACGGGAGAACTTAATCAACTCTTTGAACCTCTCAGTATACTCCGAGACTGACATCGTACCCTGTTGTAGTGCGAGGAACTCCCTTTCCTTGGCCTGCATGATTGATTTCGGAAGATACTTCTCCTGAAAGAGAACCTTGAATTGTTCCCAACCAATGGAGGTACCGACAACCTCCAATACCCTGCATACATCTGACCACCAAACTCCGGCTTCACCCACTAGCATCAGGGAGGCATGCACAACCTTCTGTTCTTCTTGATATGACATATCCGTAGCCACTTCTTCCATCTTGAGGATCCAGTTGATACTCTCACTCGGATCAGGCGACCCAGCGTACATGAGGGAATTAACCTCACAGGAACCGGAGACTCGTACGTGCTGAGAACCCTCTTCCTGACTGTAACAATCAGGCTGCCTATGATGATTCTGGCACTGCATCACGTGCTTCTTTCCATGAGATGTCCTTGCTAGAGCGCCTTGGCCCTTCATGGTGGAAGAAACGTTCCTAGTACGTCTGCTAGGTGCCATGTCCCTGTGCACACAAAACAATGAACATCGAGTTCAATGCTAAGTATGCACAATTACTCTTACAGTCCAGCAAAACGATCATGCACCTCAACACTAACTAAGACACATAAGAGGTTATATGCATGATATAACTACCGTACATGTCATAATAGCATAATAGGTCCATTACCCCAAGCCCTGTAGGATAGACCTGCTCTGATACCAAAATGTAACACCCTACTAGATAGCCCTTAACGCTTAAGTCGTTTTAGGCTATTTCATAAGGGTTAACTTCTGTTATCATATTTTATCTTTATATTTCAAATATCATACGCGGAAAGTAGGCGGGAGTAAAATTTTCGCAATTCCTTACTGATAACGTGGTTTTCGCCAATATTTTATGCCCTTAATTTGACTGATTGTATGCAATTCTTTACTCTATTCTTAGCCTTTTATTGGGATTATTACAATTTGGATTTATTTGGAGATTAATGAAAATAAAGGCTAATTGAATATGTTTTATGGTGTTTTCGCAATTCCAGGATGACCTTTGCACTTGATATTTGGTATTTGGTGTTTGTGGTGCAGGTCATATCAATTATTTGAGCAATGGACATCAGAAACAGAGTAAGGAAGCGAAACAGTTGATTTCTGTCGAGGATCGGGCGCTCTGGCCTCCTACGGGCGCTCTGGCGAGCATGGACGCGCGAGCCCCCTACGGGCGCTCGGGCGCACGTAGCAGCATTTTGACAGCAAGGGCCAATCTGCAAAACCGCGTTGGGGGCCCAATTGCTAGGGTTTTGAGGCTGCTTCCTCTATATAAAACACACCTCTTCACACCTCTACATACCTACTATTACTTTCATATCTTTTCTTTTCCTAGTCTACTTACTTTCAACCCTAGGATTTTAGTTAGAGTTATTTTTCTCCATTAGGATTCCATCTTCTTCCCTAAGTCTAGCTCTAGCTTCTTCATTGTATTTCCAACGTTATTCGTCTAGCCCTTTGGGTTTTGTAAGTTACTCTTTTAATTAATTCAGTTATTCGTTTTTCCATCTTTCCATTTGCATTTATTTCTCTTTACTTTTCCTCTTTATTGTTCAAGTTATTTACTTTCTTCATTCCACCTTTGCTTTTAATTCCAATTTATTTTCTGCCCTTTTTATTTCCTCCATGAGCAACTAGTCTCTTGGTGGTTTATGAGGGTGTGAACATCATTGGGGTAAATTGAGGCTTTGTTCTTAATCTTGCATAAGTTTTCATTATCAATTCTTGGCATATAATTTGAGATCTTAAATTGTGTGTTAAACCCTTTGTCTTGGCTTACTCGATTGAGTTAGGCTAACTCATTGGTATGTGTTTACATGTTAATTGATTAATTGATGCATGACATATCAGGAATTGGTAATGATTAATTAATTGGATAATTAGTCTCTTTAATTAGATTAATGTGATTGGCTTTAACAATTGTTGAAAGTGAAACTAAAGGTGAGATCTCACTAATTAATCTCATTCTAGGCAATTAATCATTAGAATCACAACAAAGGAGTTAGATCTAACTCCGGCGTAATTAATCAACTGATGCATTCTTCTGTAGTCAATGATAAACACCCTAATGAATGTTCCACCCCATAAACAACTGTTTTTATTATTCCAATTTTATTCCAAATAATTTTTCTTGCATACAAAATCCCCTCAATTGTGACAACCCTCATACAACTAGTCTTGCGTATTGCTCTCTTAGCCATTCCTTGTGACAGACGACCCTGGTTTCCACTAAACTATATTAGGGGAACTTGGTTTTATAAATAATTAAATTTATGGGAGTTGCGACAACAACCATCAGTTACGATACAAAAATATGGGCTTTGCGTAATACGTAATCGATAATATAAAACGACATAACAAATCATACACTGAGCAAACATCGTCATATCATATAAACTCCCATAAAGTATCAAAACATAAATAAATACTAGGTGTAATCCTGTGAGCCCAAAATCAAGACTCATGAGACTCCACAATAAATACAAGTAAAATAAATAGCTGCCGGCTAACATAGGTCCAGTCTCAGAAAATATAAACAAATAAATATAGTGGAAGCATAAAAACTATCGTATATGCATAAATAAATAAAACATGTCTCTAGTATATATATAAGGGACTACATCATAAACTGAGTCTGCACGGGCTCCTCGTGTGCTCCGACATCCTGCTCGTTCAAATCTTCTAAATGGTGGGGGAAAACATAGGGTGAGTACATAATGTATCTCAGTAGAGGAAGCAACCCCGTGTTTAATTATAAAATAAGTGAAGTATGAATGAGTTCAGTTCAGATATAAGTTAAAAAAAATCTTTTCCCTGAACGTCTTACCTAAGTGCATCTTGTTCCTTTTAAATTAACGTACATACATAACATAAATAATCATCAATGTGTGGTGTACTAAGTGCTCGACTATCATATATATAAACATAGTAGTAAAATAACATTTCTTATGTGTAACGTATATCTCATATCTTTACTTAAATTGTCTTGAGTCATTTAAGCATACTTAGTATGCATGTGGATCCGTTTTAATTAAAGCACGCCCTTTTGGTGCCCGTGGATCATTTACATCGTTTTGGCCTGACCACCCTCCTGTAACCTCCGCATCGCCGACCCTAGGTATGAGCTCATCCTATACATATGGGTAGAGGGGGTAATTCACCTTCCACTAGTGAGTCGTTACAATCGAGGTTGCCAGTCCCCTGCAATGTTTATCACGAACGGAAAGAATACTCTGTGTGTCTTATCTTTCTTTTCACTTTGCACATTAATCTCTTTACATAACATATACATTGCATTATACCATAATATTATCACATAGCATCACATAATAATCACATACGAATCATACATAACATATATTAACATATATTCATAAATTTATATCATGACAACATGTAAACATATATTACAGCTCATATAATCATATATAAATCATGCATAAATCGTATATAACACTTATACATGTCGTAGAAACGCATTAGGGTACATAAAAGGTCAAAACATTCAATTTTCGTAAAATCTGCAGTGTTGTAATAGATTACCACGGGTCTGTAATCGATTACTGTAATCGATTACCACCCCTCTGTAATCGATTAACAGAGAGCTATGTTTTCTTGCGATTGGAAATTCTCGGCTCGTAATCGATTACGAACCTCTTGTAATCGATTACGAACGCGAAAACTCAGATTCTAGAGTTTCTAAAACACGTTTTTCACAAGCCAAAGACTAAAACTTTAATCTAGAATCATCCAAATCAGTAGAAAACATAGGTTCATGAAAACTCATTGATAAAGCATGATTAGAAACACTTTTCAATTGATAAAACCCCATCCCTTTGAAATTAATTTCGTAAGACATAACCCTTTCATGAACCCTAATGGGAAAAACGAACAACAACAACAATCTCATCAAAAACACATCATCAAGCATGAAATTATAGAGAATAAAGAATGCTTAAAACCCCTACCTCTTGTAGACTTCATATGTAATGCGTAGAGACACCTTTTCCCGACGTATAACACGTTCTCACTTTCTTTCACTAGCCCCACGAACGGTAGGAATACAAAGATGGCTCCTTTTCAAAATTTGCAATAGGTAGAAGGGTTCTATTTGATGAGAGGATTAAGAATATGTAATTTGTTTTGTGATCGGGTAAGGTATGATATGAGTTTGGTGTTGTGGAATGGCTATGGCTTTGAGTTCTTGAGAGAGAGAAAGAACAATGGAGGCACAAGGGTTAGAGAGAGTGTTTGGAGTGTTTCTGAAATAGGGATTTAGGGTTTCTCATGAATTGGCACGGCTAAGCATGTTATAGAGACGTTGTGGGGCCCATTCGTAACTTAAACACTAAAAATGCTCACAGCGCAGGTCGTAATCGATTACAGACAGGATGTAATAGATTACCGACAGCAAAAATGCCCAGATATGAAGACCAAAGGGCTGTAATCGATTACCATCCTGTGGTAATCGATTACAAGGCTACCAAAGAGCCTCAAAAACGTCCCAACTCGTGCTATAAACATCCATACATCATTCCTTACATCATGCATCATCTAAACATCAATTAAAACATATATATGCACCTAAATCACCCTATATAAAATGAATACACATGAACATACACCTAAATCACATAACACATATACATACACTTAGATCACATAACACATAGTAACACACACATATATATATATATACATATATATATATATATCACCTAACACGTAATGATTATTAGAAGAAACTTATCCACCCAAACCTAATTAAATCCTAACCAAGGTCAATTTCCCTTAATCTCACTTAATTAGGACTTAATGAAAGTCGGGGTGTTACAATCTTACATTACCAGTACCACATTGGGCCTTGAATCATGTACTTTCTAACAACTTTGGATACCGACCAGGATCAAGTAACTCTGCACTTATCAACTTATCAATGTAACTTGTTGGTTGATTTCTAACATTTTGCTCTAGCCATAATAAAATATGAGCATGAGGTAGGCCACGTTTTTCGAACTCAATTGTGTACAAGCCTAAAATTAAAAAAAAATCAAATTGTCTATTATCAAACACAAACTTATTTGAAATTGAATATAAAAAACATAATGATATAACAACAGCATACCTGCAACAACATTGCCAAATATATGTCCTTTCTTAAAATCAGACATCAACTCATCAATCTTCATTTGAAAAATACTGCATGCAATATCAGGCCTATCATTTCCTATTAATCCACGTACTCTTGAACAACGTTGTATTTCTGCCAGTTTGGATTGCACGTGACAGTAAGGAATAAGTCAGGATAACCACATTTCTTGCAAATAGCCATTGCATCATGACAATTATTAAACATATATCTCCGACCACCAGTAAAAGAAGAAGGAGGCACAATACGCGTCCCAATTGTTGTTGGATCATTGTCTCTCCGATCAATTGCTTCTTCTAAACCCCTCAAATATTCAGATTTTATAGTTGATTGATTATTCCTAATGAAAGGTAAACGTTGAGACTTAATCATGGTATAGAAATCAACCAAAAACTGGTGAAACAATTTGCGAGATTTTAACAATATCCTTTGCTCGTTATCACGATCTTGTAATCGAAATGCAAAAAATTCCCATAAAGAAACTCGTGATCTAAAGGGACAAAGATTGTTTGATCCTCTAAAAGGGATATCCTCCTAATATCCATTCTCACTGTATGGAAATAATAAGGGATATTGTAGAGGAAGATATGATGTGTGGATCTCATGAAGCCTCTTAAATTCACTTGACCGACCTTGGACAATGATATCACGACCATGAGCTGAGCTATCAAAGTCACCAACAATCAAAGCTACTACCTCATTAGCTGAAAGTACATTATATGTGCGAAAATCAGCATTGCGTCTTCTAAACAACCGCAATGCAAATTTCTCTTGTGGATTTGTTTGCCAAAAGTCACGAACCCTTCTGAACGACTTAGCAAACACATTATGTGAATCAATCATGCGAATCAAGTCAGCAATCAAAGATAAATCCAATTGCTTATGCTGTTCAGGAACACTACAATAAATGTAAACATAAGCTACAAACAAATAAACCCAAAAACTCATCAAATAAAATAATTGAAAACATACCTAAAATGGCCCAGTCGATTAACGACTTCATTATTCGTGTCAAAAATGTACAATTGAGCAAAACGTGGTTTGTCTCCACTTACAGACAGCAAAGAGCCAATTCTATAATAAGACCACTAATAACAAACTGAGGAGGTCCACCTCCATCATTGATCTCACGTTCAATGTTTCCACCAATTAACTTAAAGGCAAAAATGCTATTATATATACGAATGTTTTCTAAAAAATGTTTGCTTCTATTATCAGACCCATCAAGTAAAGAGCATAATAATTCAAGAGGCTTTCCAAACAAAGAGATTTGAACCCTTCCCTTACAACGACACATTGAGAACTCTGGATTTTGGGTAATATGTTTGTTTGCACGCTCACCAAACCAAAGAGATGCACCACAAAAAGGACAAACATAAATGTTGTCTCCATTGTCAAAATACTCTACATGTAATTAAAAAATAAAAAGTTAACAAAATAAACATGGTATAAAATAAATTTTAAACTTTAAAACAATATATACCTTTATTTTTACTTAAACCAAAAATGGTATAATCCCATTGATTTGTATTATTAGGAATAGTAATGCAGGGACGACCTATAGCATAATAAATATCAATAAATTGCTTAGTTTTTTTAAAATAAAAATCAGTTATTTTTATCAGTATATTTAAATTAAATTATTTAGTATATTTTCTTAAATAATAACAAAAAAACATATTAATTATAATATGCTTTGATATTAACTTTATAAAATATACAATTAATAAAAACATGGTTTCCTAGTACGTCCTTCAAAATTGTATTCCGATTGTTGATTAATGATTGATGGAGATGTTACCAACCGAGAAATGTAAGGTTCTGTGGAAGAATCTTTATTTTGTTAACAATAATAAAACATTAATTAGTATTATATATATTCATCTCTTTATAAATAAAATACAAATATATAGTTGAACATAAATAGCTAAATACCTTTGCTCCAAACATGATGTTTTTGCTTAGACTTAATGCATGCAAGCCTATTTTGCCGTGCAATTCTTGATAGATTTGTTTTGTGTTGATGAGCTAATGAGTTTTGAACCTATTTTAAATAAAAGTTACAAAATAAACACAAAAGTGATAATGAATTAGATGATGCATTATATGGAGAAGTGAACTCAAAGTGATGAAAAAAATTAAAAATTATGATCTTTGTTAAAAAATATAACTATAAATAACAATTTATTTTATTTTAAAAACTTTTTCACATATATTTTATGTGTGTTATAATCTAATTTTATTTATAAATAAGTCAAGTATGTATTTATAATAAGATTTGCTTAAACATAACAGGTAGTTTACATAAAACATTTTAAACAATACATAAAGGAAAAAAAATTTATTCCGATAGAGTTGTGGTATTTTACATTACGTTTATAAATATTTAATACACAACATAGTATATAAATTTATTAAATTATGTCGTAACCAAAAACATGGTATGTCTAACTATGCCCACTTGAGAATACTTAAAAACAAAAAATATAGAGTAAACCCCCAAATTGGTCCTTGACAATTTTAGCATCGAACATGGTGGTCCTTGACAATAGGAAATACCCTAACTAGTCCCTGACAATGTCAAACGTCGGACGTCATAAGGTCCCTGGACGGAAAACGTTAACAGTGTTAATGACAATTTCATTTTTGGACAAATTGGTCCTTGACAATTTTATTATTGGAAAAATTAGTCCATAATTTTATTTAATTTTTTTTTCACTTATCTTCTTTATTATAATATGTATTTTTAAGCACTCTTAAATCAATTTTATATATCTCCCGTTTGATTATGACCACTCTAAATGCATTTATTTATTATTTCTAAAATGTTATTTATTAAATTTTACTTGTTCAAATCTTCATATTTTATATTATGCATATTAAAACTTATATTAATAGTTGATATTAAATATAAAAACTAAATATTTTAAGTTATATAAAATTTAGAATAAAATAAATATATTCTCTTGTAAGTGTTTTAATATTTTCAATAAAGAGAATGAAAAATTACTTTCTTTTTTTAAAACAAGTAAATTAAGAAGTGTGATATCTAAAATTATTAATAAAAAATTATTACTTTATCAACAATTTTTTTATAGATATACTAAAATAATTGCATTAAAGAGTGACAATTTTCAAATAAAATATATATATTTGATTTTAAGCATGTTTAGAGTAGAATATGTCAATAAAAGTGATAAAAGATAAAAGAATTTAAAAAGTAATTAGGGACTGATTTTTCTAAAAATAAAATTGTTAGGGACCAATTTGTCTAAAAATGAAGTTGTCATTAACACCGTTAGCTTTTCCATCAAGGGACCTTATAATGTTCGACGTTTGACATTGTTAGGGACCAGTTAGGGTATTTCCGATTGTCAAGGACCACCTTGTCCGACACTGAAATTGTTAAGGATCAGTTTGGGGGTTTACTCAAAAATATAAGACTAATATTACTCATAATACACCAGAGATTATCTAAAAAATCGGTGATACTTATGAATTTTATGTTTGATTAATTTTTTTTTGAAGTTGTTGCAATATATTCCATTCAATTAATGTATTTTTAATAAAATATTTTACATGTCCATGAATTGTAAAGGTGTCATAGATACAAATAAACTTTAACTTTTAATAATCATATGCATTAGTAGTCAATAGATAATGAGATAAGATTCAAAGAGTGCATTTGACCAAATGGGTACATGAAGTACGATTACATCGACTAGACCACTTAAACCACAAATGCCAATGGATCACAAAAAGTTGTTAAAACAAACTTAGAAATAAACTTAAATATAAAACGTACTTAGGGTAATTATAATTAAACCGTTCTACAAAAAATTACCTATAACACAGTGATTCTACTTGAACAAAAAAAAAAAAAATAGGACGGCATTATAAGCTATAATTTTTTTAGTCCACCTGTTCAGAATCTTGCATAATCTTGGACTTCTTTTGCACTCCACCAACTTCATCAAAAGCATCCACTAAACTCCTTTTGGCAGGAGTAAAATCCATTACATCACTTGTTCTAAGGATCTCATAATCAGTAGATGGGTAAGAAGTCCTGACACCATTTGAAAATTTCTACAACAATAAATTTGATTTATAAGCTAATAATTTAAATCCAACATAGCAAAAAAAAATTCATACTTTAAGTAAATGTATTAGAACAACATCAGATTCAACATTTTTAAGACCACTGTTAGAAGGAATAAAATCAAGGTCTGAAGTCAAATCAACGGTACAACTAAATGGAGGAGTAAAGGTATCCTGCAAAATGGGAAAAATTAAATAGTATTCAAACTACAGTTGAATGGAACATAACAAATAGCATCTTATATATTATTATAAGTTTGTATGTACCTTAAGAGGAGTCAAATTCGAGCCTTCAAGTTCGAACATACCAATCAAATTAGAATCATTGCACACTTTCTTAACTCTAAATATGCCATAGTACCTATTATTTAAAACCTTCCTAGTTTCAATCTTGAGCAACATTTTTTTTGTCAATTAGATCATTAAAAAATACGGGGTATTCACATTCTTCAACACAATACAAATGACAATGAAAAAAATGAAATAATTGGTCACAAAAGGATAACCAAAGACACATAAATAAATATATATATATATATATAAATAAATATAGACATAGATGTGTTAGCTCCAAGAACCCTATACCTCATCATTGAAGGTTTTGAATGATAAAATTCTTAATTAAAATAAAAGTTTTAATTTGGTTAGACTAATTGTGTGTTAAGTGTGTTTTAGGACTTAATTAATTGAAATTATAAAAAGACACATCTTGGAAGACAAGCAATTCTAATTTTTGAAGACCAAGTCAAAGTTTTTCTAATTAAGGAAAGTTTGGTTGGAAGACTCTATGATTTCCCAAAAATCTATTTATGGAAAGTGCATGGATTTAAATAGAAAATCTCTATTTAATCATTCATGAATCTTAACATATATAATATATATATTTTCGAAATATAAGAATTAAAATAGGGAATCAAAATCAAATCTCTATTTTACATTCTCTCTCCTAATAAATTCAAAAATTATTATTATATATATATTTCAAAATTTAAATTAAAATAGAGAATCAAAATCAAATCTCTATTTTACATATTGTCTTTCAAGATTTCAAAATTATTTATATATGGGGGAAATCTAGAAAGATCTTGTATGGAGAATTAAATGCAAATTATTAAATAAATATAATTGTCTAGAATTTATTCTAGAATATATTTTGCATTTAAGTAACAGAATATTTTTTAGAACACTTTAAAAAGATTCTGTGAGCCTCCTAAAGATTCTATTTGAATCTATAAGATTCCCTGAAGATTCCATGCAGGACCAGAAGATTCTGTTGAAGATTCTACACAAAGTTAGAAGACCTCAGAAGATTCTGTCAAGATTTTCAAGTCTAGAAGATTCCCGAAGATTCTGTGAAGATTCCAGAAGATTCCCGAAGATTCTATCAAGATCCCGAAGAATCTCAAGATTCCAGAAGAATCTCAAGCCTCAAGATTCAAGAATATTCAAGATTCAAGAATCTACATTCAGAAGATTCCCTAGAAGACCATGTTTGGTGATTTAGGATTTTCAAAAAATGAGAAATTGTGAAATCCTAATTCGTACCAACATGGAGGCACACTTGTGGAGCAAGAAAAGCTAAAAACCCTAGCCTTTCTCTCTCCGAAAGTGGCACATACAACTTGCTTGATTTAGCAAGATTGTGTGAAAAAATGTTGAAGCAATGCACACCACAAGATCAAGGCACAATTCAAATTCAAGGGCCAAGATGAAGTTTCCTCTTTTCTAATTCTTGGTTACAAAGTTTCCATATTTAAGATCAAATAATAACCTTTGGATTAAAGGGAATTATTTGAATCAATGGTCAAGATGAAACTTCCTCTTATTTGATTTTCTATTTTTGGAAGATCAAATTTCAAATCATATCAAGCAATTCCCACCATTGGATCAAGAGATTACAAATTCAAATCAAGGGTGGAGATCAAGCTACCTAATTTTCGAAATTGAGGTGCATTTTTCCTATAAATACAAGACCTCAATGCCCAAGATTACAAGTGTCAAAACTCTGTCGAATTGAATCCTAATTTCTCTTCATCTTCAACCTCCAAACTCCTAACCTATCAAAGTTTTTATTTTTATTGGGTTTAAGGGTTGTACATCTCAAAAGAGTGATCTTTATTGTTTATCCTAGTTTATACTAGTTATCTTTGAGAGAAAAGCAAGCGAGGTTCAAACTTAGTTGCATCTAAGTTCTTGTTTGATTAAAGATTACATCTTTTATACAAAGTCCTTATTTTTGTAAGGCAAGAAGTCCTTAGAGGGTCTAAGGCAAGGGTAGAAAGTCCTTCGGTGTTGAAGGCAAGGATTGGAGTCCTTTGGAGTTGTCAAAGGCAGTTAGTCACCTAGTTGTGGTGCAAGTGAAGTCCTTTGTGGTTTTCAAAGGCAGTGAGTCACCTTGGTGAAGGTGCAGGTTGAAGTCCTTTGTGGTGTTGCAGAGGCAAGAAAGTCCACCTAGTTGTGGTGGTGATAGTGAACTCTCAGGTGAATCCTGGGGACTGGAGTAGGCACGTTGCCGAACTAGTATAAAATTTATGTGTGTGCTTTCTTTCTTCTCTTACTCTTTATTTAATTGTTTTACAATTCATCATTGCATACACATCATATAGCATATTGCGAAATCATCATCATCTTTTGTCTAAGTGTTGAAGGTTAAAGTTTTAACCTTTGTCATTTAGAAGACCTTGAAAGTAAATATGTTTTCAAGATCTATTATAGCCTTGCCTATAGGCTAAGTTTCTGTTTATTTACTGACAATTGTTTCCGCTGTGCAAGACAAGTCCAAGACTTGATCTTTATTTTTAGTAATTTTCAGAAACAGGATTTATTGGTGTAACGTGATTCAACCCCCCTTCTCACGTTTCACTACCTTCAATTGGCATCAGAGCTCGGCCTTGGGGTTGAGCACTTAACATTGTCAAGGAAAGATTCAAGGGACCATGGCAGAAAACAACAACGCGTATATTGCTGATGGAGCCTCCACAAATAGACCACCCATGTTCAACGGTGATGACTACGCATATTGGAGAGATCGAATGACATTGTTCATTCAATTCACAAGTCTCGATCTTTGGGACATCGTTGAAGTCGATGACAATCCTACACCCTTCGGCCCAAAGAAACTATGGACTGAAGAACAAAAGGCTCAAGTGCAACAAAACAAGAAAGCTAAGTATATTCTTTTGTGCGCTTTACCTAAAACTGAATATGATAAAATTGTGTCATGTGAAACTGCAAAGCAAATATGGGATCGCTTAGCGACCCTACATGAAGGCACAGATCAAGTCAAAGAAACGAAGATCTCCATGCTTGTACATAAGTACGAGTCATTCAAGATGAATCAAGACGAAGACATTGATACTCTTGCTACAAGATTCTTACATATTGTTAATCAATTGAAAGTTCTTGGCAAGACGTATTCAGACACTGAAATGGTAAGGAAGATCCTTCGAAGCCTTACTGCAAAGTGGAGACCTAAGGTCACCGCTATTTAAGAAGCCAAGGACCTAACTAAGTTAGGCTTAGATGAATTGATTGGGTCTCTTAAGACTCATGAAATCGAGCTTGAAGCTCAAGAAGAACCAACAACATCAAGATCAAGACCTTTAGCGCTCAAGACATCTACAACCAATAAGACTTTGAAGACTAAGAAGAAAGCGCTAAAGGTTGAAGAAGATGAAGACGAAGAAACAGATGAAGAATCTGAAGACGAAGACCTTGACGAAGAAAACATGAGCATGCTCGTGCGTAAAATGTCAAGGGCTTGGAAGAACAGATCTAAGAAGAATAAAGAAGCCTTCTTTAAGAAGGATAAGAAGAACAAGACGAAGACCGATAACACAGACCGATTGTCCTAAAAATAGGCAGTCGAAGAAGAAGTTCTTCAAGAAGAAAAAGGCTCTTGCAGCCACATGGAGTGACAACTCCGATTCTGATGAATATGAAAACGAAGACATAGAAGAAGAAGCAAACCTCTGCTTCATGGCAGATGCTTCATATGATACAGACTTAGAATCTGATAAAGATGAATCTGAGGAACTTCAAGCGCAAATCAACCATCAAGAGCCACAACAACGGTGGCTGGATGAAAAGTGGTACCTGGATAGCGGGTGCTCAAGGCACATGACCGGAAGCAAGCACCGGTTCAAAGATGTTAAACCAAAGAAGAAAGGAACAGTGCGTTTGTTGATGGTTTGACTCACAATCTTTTAAGCATTAGTCAGTTTTGTGACAAAGGCTTAAAGGTTGAGTTTCTAGCCAAATATTGTAGCGTCATTGATCTAAAGACAGGTAAAGTTGTTCTCGAGGGAAGAAGACTAGGCAACACCTATGTCATCTATCTTGAGGACCTTTTGGATCAAGATGTGAAATGCTTAGCATCCTTTGAGGATGACAAGTGGCTTTGGCACAAGAAGTTGGGTCATGCCCACATGAAGTTACTTTCTGAGTTATCTCAAAAAGGTTTGGTCAAGGGGCTTCCCAAGATCCGCTATGACAGGGATACAACCTGTGATTTCTGTGAGAAGGGAAAGCAGACCAAAGCTTCTTTCCAAAGTAAGAAAGTAGTCTCTACTACTAGACCACTTGAGCTAATTCATATGGATCTCTTTGGTCCTACAAGACAGGCTTCTCTTGCGGGAAAATATTATTGCCTTGTCATAGTTGACGACTACAGTAGATACACCTGGGTAATTTTCTTAGCTTCTAAGGATGAGACGTTTTCAAAGTTTAAAACATTTGCGAAAATGGTTTATAATGAAAAAGGTTCTCGCATCACCCCCATTTGTTCTGATCATGGAGGTGAGTTTGAAAATCATGCTTTTGAAAATCTTTGTGAGGATCTTGGTATTGTTCACGAATTTTCCTCTCATAGAACTCCACAGCAAAATGGAGTAGCTGAGAGAAAGAATCGAAACCTCATTGAGATGGCTAGAACAATGCTTTTGGAAAGCGGTTTATCAAAAAGTTTCTGGGCAGAAGCTGTCAACACAACTTGCTACATTCAAAATCGTGTTTTCTGAAGGCAAAGTCTCAACAAAACTCCTTATGAGCTTTGGAAAGGAAGAATACCCAATATATCATATTTCCATATCTTTGGTTCACCTTGCTTTATCCTGAACACAAGGGACAAGCTGTCAAAGTTTGATTCCAAATCCGATGACGGAGTGTTTCTAGGATATTCTGCTGTTTCTAAAGCTTACAGGGTTTACAACAAGCGAAGGAAGACAGTTGAAGAAACCATCCATATCAAGTTCAAGGAACTAAAGCAAGACATCCAACATAATCTTGATGACATCGAAGAAAGATTGAAGGATCTAACTATCTCCACCAAAGGTTGCGAAAGTCATGATCAAGTACCTATTGAAGAAGATGATCATCAAGTTAAGAAGGAATCACCCGATCCAGGGGGAGATGAACCAAGAGTTATTGTAGCTCAAGAACCCTCTACTCCTCAAGGGGTTGAGTCTATTGAAGTTCAAGAACCCATTCTAAGAAGAAAAATCGGAATAAACGACCTCAAAGCTATTAGAGATAACGAAGTTCTTGGCGATCCATCTCATGGGATAAGAACAAGAAGATCCCTGAGATTTCAATCTAATGCTGCACTGATTTCAGAAATCGAACCTGAGACAGTTCAAGAAGCATTGGATGAACCCAGTTGGGTGGAAGCCATGGAAGAAGAACTCGAACAGTTTGAGAAGAATGAAGTCTGGAAGCTTGTTCAGAAACCCAAGGGCAAAACGATTATTGGCACAAAGTGGGTGTTCCGCAACAAGTTGGACGAATCCGGAAAGGTTACGAGAAACAAAGCAAGACTCGTGGCACAAGGATACAACCAGCAAGAAGGAATGGACTACGACGAAACCTTCGCGCCAGTTGCAAGACTAGAAGCCATTAGGATGCTTCTTGCATTCGCTGCTCATAAAGGAATAAAACTGTATCAAATGGATGTGAAGTCCGCATTTCTTAATGGTGTCCTCAGTGAAGAGGTCTACGTCAAGCAACCTCCACGTTTTATCAGTGAAACCTATCCCGAGCACGTCTATCGTTTGTCTAAAGCGTTATACGGTCTTAAACAAGCTCCTAGAGCTTGGTATGATAAACTTAGTAGCTTCTTGACTACGAATGGATTCACTCGTGGAAAAGTGGACACAACTCTTTTCACCTTAACTGATAACTCTGATTTTTTAATTGTGCAAATTTATGTTGATGATATAGTATTCGGTGCTACTAACGAATCTCTATGTAGAAAGTTTGCAGATCTAATGCAGGGGGAGTTCGAAATGAGTATGATGGGAGAATTGAAGTTCTTCCTAGGACTTCAAATCAAGCAACAACCTGATAGAACCTTCATACATCAAGAAAAGTACACCAAAGAACTTCTCAAAAGATTCTTAATGGACAAGTGTAGTCCCATGAAAACTCTGATGCATCCATCACAAGTCATTGACAAGGATGAAGAAGGAGAAAAGGTGTCTGAAAGCACCTACAGAGGTATGATCGGGTCCCTGCTTTATTTAACTGCATCTAGGCCTGACATACAGTTAAGTGTTGGCATTTGTGCAAGATTTCAATCATGTCCAAAACAGTCTCACCTAACTGCAGTCAAACGTATTCTTAGATACTTGGTAGGTACTACTAATCTTGGCCTTTGGTACAAGAAAGGTATCTCCTCTGTGGTTACAGGTTTCTGTGATGCTAATTACGCCGGAGACCGGGTTGACAGAAAAAACACTAGTGGATGCTGTGTGTTCTTTGGGGATGCACTCGTCACATGGAGTTGCAGAAAACAAAATACAATTGCACTATCAACCGCAGAAGCAGAATACGTGTCTGCTGCTGGATGTGTTACACAAATTTTATGGGTAAGAAATCAACTACATGACTACAATCTCAGGTATGATAAAATTCCTGTTATGTGTGATAACACAAGTGCAATAGCTTTGGCTAAGAATCCCATTCAGCACTCTAGATCTAAACATATTGATGTTAAACATCATTTCATAAGAGACCATGTGCAGAAAGGCGATATTGAGTTAAAGTTTGTGAGTACGGAAGACCAAGTGTCTGACATATTTACAAAACCTTTAGCTGAAGATCGTTTTAGCACGCTGAAAGGTTTACTTAACCTAAAGAGCTTTTAAAAACTGTTTTTCAAAAATCTTTTTGAAAATTAAAAAGCTTTAAGTATTCCCCAAAAGTTGGTAAGTATTCTAGAAGATGAAGAAAAATCAACATGCCAACAATCAGAATTCAACAGAAAAGTCAACCACTACAGAAGTCAACAAAAAGTCAACTGAAGACCTATGAAGACTAATTTGCGCCCCTCTCTTCTCATTGGGCCAAATTTCAAGACTTTTTGAAGACCTTGGGCTTGTCTCAAGTGTTTGAAGACTTTTTGAAGACCTTGGGCTTGTCTCAAGTGTTTGAAGACTTTTTGAAGGCCTTGAGTTTTGTCTCAAGAGTTTGAAGACTTTTTGAAGACTATTTTAGAAGACATATGAGCTTCGGAAAAATTTTCTGAACCTCATTTGAAGACCTTCTGAAGATCTTTTGAAGAAACCGGGTGTACAGTATTGTTAATTACTGTATGAAGACCACCCGTAACGAAGAAAAGTTTATGGGCTTTCATATGGGCCTTGGGCCTCATACAGGTTTTGGGCCTTAATTGGGCCTCGAACTACTTATGGGCTTTGGGCCTCAGGCAAGCTGTAAAGGCTTGTATCAAGATTATTGGGCCTCAAAAATAATTATGGGCTTTGATAAAATAAATGGGCCTCTCATGTCTCTACATGAGCCTCATGGAAGAAAAATTAAAATCCAAGAAGACCCATATATACCAAATTTGCGCCCCATATATTGTTATTTATGGTGAATATATTTTAATTTTTCAAATATTGTTATTTATTATTTAAATAATGATATTGAAAATTAAGATTATTCTTATTTGGATTTAAATGCATATTATCTAGAGTAAATCTAGATTTAGTGGAAGAGATCTTTTATGATAAATCATTACATATCCTTATTTCCACACTATATCTTTTTTATTTACCCTCATTATTACCTACATATATATTATTCAAATTTCTCTCTCTCTCTCTCTCTTGAAAAATAAATTTTATTTTCTTAAAGTATTGTCATTTAAATTAAATGATAATATTGGGAAATATTGTTTATTCTTTCTTGAAATACAATGCCTCTTTTCTAAAAGTTTTTTTTTGAGAGATATTCATATGAAAAATCCTTGAATATTTTTTGAGATTTTCCCTCTTTTTGCATCATTAATCTCGCAATTCATGCCCCCTTCATACATCATCTATATATTCTTTCATCCCTCAACCATCAAACACAACAAAGCTTTCTTTTCTACTTCTATTTCTTTCCCTCACCTTGTGTAACACCCTAATAATTACCTCCTTATGCTTAAGTCATAATGAGTTAATTACCGGAAATTATCATTCTGTTTCAGAGTTGGTTTTCAAAAATACGGATACGTGGAAAATAGGGCCGTAAAATTTTCAAAGTAAAAAGCGCGAGTTCTAAATCGTGGCTTGTACGCGATGAGACATAATCTGATATATCAAACTATGAAACTATGAATGCACATAACCATAATACAATATTACATGAAAGTGGCTCATTACATACATATAGATTCAGGTACACATAGGAATTACACATATAAACGTAAAATCCGAAATAATATTACGATAGTAGAGTATTAGAGTTTCTAAGAGTACCATAAGCGTGTACAGTCACTTATGAATCCCTTATAAACTCAACTAAACGTCAGATAATACATAACATGATTATACAAAATATCAGAGAAATAAGACTCTAAAGTGTAAGCCCCTCAAAGTGTCCGAGTCTTCAATCCTCTGTCAATCTCAGCTTGCTCACCTAGTAGTTGTGCTTGTGCTTCGATCTGAACCTAAAACAAATAGTGGTGGAATTGGGGTGAGCTCCACGGACTCAATAGAGTGATCACTCCGGTTTATTTTAAAAGCAGTGATACATGCATAATTTAATTAATATCATTTTCAAAGAACGCAATTATATAGATTTCCGAAGTGTCACACCTATATGCATCTTTAATAATTATATTAATGCATGCATCTGATATGTAAGCAATGTTCAATACATAATTATGATACAATATAATACAAATAAAACATCAATTATGTCATGTGTCATGATCCTTTACTATAAATGGCACAACCCTCTTGCTTTCTACCTCCGCATCACCATCCCCTAGGCTATGAGCTCATACCTCTCTAGTATCTACTAGGAATTTGTGGGGAAGAGGGGTTTATTCACTTTCTCTTACAAAATGGTATTGGGGACCGAGGGTGCCAACCTCCCTTGCCAATATCGTTTGTAGAGAAAGCTACTCATAAACTCATTTATCACTTCACATGACATTTTATCATAATCCTTATCATTCAGCATATACATATAGCACATATATTTACACATCTATCTCAGATTATTCACATCAAAATTACAATCATAAATACCTAAAAATATTCATTTGAAATTCCTTGCATAAGTCATTTAAGAAATCTTTTTGATAACTTAGTACTGATGTATAAGTACATACTTATTATGCTGACATATATAAGATATAACCATGAAATTCAAATTATTAGAAATGCCAGGATATCAGAAAAATGGAATTCTGCAGAAAATCCTGCAATTTGGCCGCTAGCGCGCTCCACGTGGCCGCTAGCGCCCAAAGCTGTATAGCAACTCGCTATCGCCCGTGATATGAACGCTAGCGCGTGTACTCTCGCTAGCGGCTGTAGCTTGGCCGCTAGCGCGTGCTTCGATCCTGTTCTCAGCACTGGTTCATCTCAGTTGTCATTTTAATGCATAAAACCATTTCAACCCGAAACTAATGCATGAAAAACATAAGAATGCATTGTCTAACATAAACCTAACCCCTACCTCTTGTAGTTTTGCCTTCTAGAGTCAAGAACCACTATGTCTTTCTTGAAGCTACTTGCTTATGAAGCTTTCCTCACTCTTGATGATGGTGATTGAGATTCTAGAGCTCCTAGATGATTTCTATTCGATTAGAATGAATGGATTTGATGTAAGGATTCTATGTATGGTCTTAGTTTCTGATGTAGGTGAGTTTTGGTGAAGAGATGATGAGGTTTAAGTGTATGGAGCTATGGAGTTTCTAAGAGATATTTTGGAGTGTTTGAAGGATGGAGGTTATGAGTTTCTGATGGAATGAGGTTACTTCAGAGGGTGGTAACTATGTTGGGGACGGAGGGACCTATGTGCAAAATTTAAAGGGTGAAGGACCAAAAGAAAATTGTGAAGATGCAGAAATTCTGTTCTGTCATCGAGCTGGTCGCTAGCGAGCTTACTGCGCCCGCTAGCGACCGCTTTCACCGCCTCCCACCGCTAGCGCCTGATTATGGTCGCTAGCGATGAGCCTTACCATATTCCTCGCTAGCGAGCAGGAGCTAGCCGCTAGCGACGGAGTGCTGATACATGACAGCAACAGCAGTAGAGACTATCTTTCGTGCTCTAAAACTTCAATTACTCTCTAAAGCTTCCTAAACCATCACCAATCACCTAAACAACTCTAATATACTTATATAAACTTATACATGATCTTAATTGCTTAAAACCTCTCATGATTCCTAATTAGATTGTTTCTCTAAACTCGTTTTCCTATTTCAATTTACATTTTTACTCACAATGCAACATAAATATCATTTTATCATACACATATAGCACATAACACATATTTAACCATGCAAACATATCAAAACACGTTCTAAATGCACATACATCCTAATTATACCTTAAATAATGCGATTATTTCTCAAATCACCTTAATTAAGGTATGATTAAGCTCTCGGGGCCTTACACCTTGCGCAAACCACATACACATACACCAACCCATACACAACCTGAAACACATCCTTTTAATCTTCAATCAACCATGAAGAAAGTACTTCTCAGGGGGAGCCTATGCTACTTGATCAAGATACTCTTCAAAATATTTTTCTTCATGCATTTCAAGTTGAAGGGAATTTAATTCCTATAGAAATCTTGAAGAGGATGCTCAAGTTCTTCAAACTTGAAGAGTCTCATGTTCAATCTCAAGAGAACATGACTATTGAAAAGTTCCGTTATATTCTTCAAATTCTCAGGAAGTAAGCTTAAGCCTTTTTGTTGTAACAAAGGGGGAGAAGTAATTGAAGATAAAGTGTAAGACCCCAAATTCTAATTATACCTTAATTAAAGGGATTTGATTATACTTACCTTGATCAAGGCATAATTGGAATATGTGGGTCACGGGAATGCATTTTGATGTGTATGTATTACCTGATATGTTTTATGTGTATTACGATGATAGGTGCATTGGATGTGGGTTAAAATATGATAAAATAGACTAAGAACCTAGGGAAGGAAGTTAAGAAGCAATCATGAGAGATTTTAGGTATTAATAGTTATGTATAAGTTTATAGAGGTGTTAAAAGGATGATTAGGGTGTTAGAAATTGTTAAGAGGGTGTTAGATGCATTTTGGAGTTTTAGATGTTTGAAACTGTTGCTGCTGCTGTCATGTATCAGCAGCTGCTCGCTAGCGACAAGTTCTAGTCGCTAGCGGGTGAGGCGATAGAAGTTAGTCGCTAGCGGCCGAGAAAAGGCGCTAGCGGGTAATGCGGTGCTGTTGGTCGCTAGCGGCCGCATGTCCCTCGCTAGCGACCAGTATCGTGACAGAACAAAATTTCTGTCATTTTGCATTTTAGGCCAAGCCCTCCAACTTTTTAATATTGCCTAGATGCCCCTCCGTTCAGAACCACCTTATAACCCCATAAGAGGTTTCTGAAACCTTACTTCACCCTTAAGAACACCCTCATACCCTCTCAAGCTTCCAAAACTTACCAACACTCAAACCTCACCTCTATATCACCTAAACTCATCACATCAAAGAACAAACACTATCATCAAATCCTTCTCATCAATTCCTTTCATTCCAACCGATCAGAAACCATCAGAAATCATAGAAACATCATCATCATCATTAAGGAAGCTTAGGTAGAGAACTAAGCAAGGAGTTCAAGAAGAGAAAGTGATTTCTAGCTTGAATAGAGAGAAACTACAAGAGGTAGGGGTTTAGATTTATGTTAAGTCATGTATTAATGTGTTTTCATGCATCAGATACGAGTACATGCCTTTATTTTCATCAAATGGTTGTTGTTCTGTAAACTGACATGAGTGCAGGGTCGATATGCGCGCTAGCGGCCAAATCACAGCCGCTAGCGAGCATACACGCACTAGCGACCAGGTTACAGGCGCTAGTGGGTGTAAGGAACTGACTTGGGCGCTAGGGGCCACAGAGGACGCGCTAGCGACCAGATCGCAGAACTTTCTGCAGAATTGTGTTTTCTGCTATTTTGCTTTTATAATGATTCTAATCTTACATATGGTATTTGAAATAGTACAATATAAAGAATATATATAGATATATATATCAGAACCATATTTTGATTAATGGTAACGAATGGTTTAATGAAAAGAATAATAAATGAGACTAATTATATTATGTGATTTCATGCATATGATGAAGATTATGACACATGTAATATGATGAGTATGTATATGCATATAAGTATATATATATATATATCAGAAACATATATTTTGATCATTGAGAATAATTGATATGATGAAAAGATGATATGTGAGGTCATCTATGTTTTTATGATTACATGTATATGATATATGTGATACGATGAGCATATAATGTATAATATGCATGCTGATATGTTAAAGAAGCTGTGAAAGGTCATGTGAATCAGAAAATAAGATTTATGAGTAGCTTTCGGTACAAACGGAATTGGCAAGGGAGGTTGGCACCTGATAACGCGGTTTTTACCAACATTTTATACCCTTAATTTGGATGATTGTATGCAATTCTTAGCTCTATTTTGGCCTCTTTATTGTATTTAATTCAACTTGAGATTAATCTGAGCTTAATAGAAATAAAGTCTAAAATAACAAGTTTTATGATGTTTGTACAATTCAAGGATGACCTTTGCACTTGATCTTGGATATTTCATATTTTTAGTGCAGGTCACAAGTATTATTGGAGCTGTAGACATCAGGAACTGAGCAAGAAGCGGAGCAGTGGATTTCAGAGCAAACATCAAGCGCTCCAGCACCTGTAGCGCGCCCCAGCGCGCGTGGCTCATTTAAACCAGTCACGTGCACAACGCTAGCGCTCCAGCGCCCGTAGTGCGCCCCAGCGCCGCGCCGCAACTCTGTCACAGCAGAAACCCTAATCGGCACGAGTTGGAGGCCCAATTAGCTAAGGTTTGGAGGCTGCTCACTCTATTTAAAGAAGGCTTTAATAATTGTTAAGAGTGGAACTAAAGGTGAGATCTCACTAATTAATCCCATTCCAGGCAATTAATCATTAGAATCACAACAAAGGAGTTAGATCTAACTCCGACGTAATTAATCAACTCATGCATTCTTTTGTAGCCAATGATTGACACCCTAATGAATGTTCCACCCTCATAAACCGCTGCTTTTATTATTTCCATTTTTATTCCAATTTAATTATCTTGCACACAAAAACCCCCAATTGTGACAAACCGTCAGACAACTAGTCTCGTGTATTACTCTCTTAGCCATTCCTTGTGAGAGACGACCCTGGTTTCCACTAAACTATATTAGGGGAACTTGGTTTTAAAAATAATTAAATTTATGAGTGTTACGACGAACCCATCAGCACCCTCGGTCCCCAATACCGATTCGTAAAGAAAGTGAATAAAAACCCTCTTCCCCACAGAGATCTAGTAGAAAAGTAGATAGGTATGAGCTCATAGCCTAGGGGCCAGGTATATGCGGAGGTAGAAAGAGAGAGGGTAGTGCCATTGATTTACGAAAATTATAACACATGACACATATAACTGTATGCATGATGTTGATCATGCAACTGTTGTATGAATAATTATATTTAAAACTTGTGACCGTATGTATAGTGTTGACTATGCAACCGTTGTATGTTAATGAACATATTTTCAAGTAATCAGTATTAGTTTAATATCAACTCTTTATTGTTGCATAGCATTTATATAATTAACAAGAAGCATATAGGTAAGACACTCCGAAATTAAATATATATTTGTGAAAATATTAATAATATGGTCTTTGTATATTTCACTTATTTCATAACAAACCGGAGTGATCCCCCTACTGAGTCCGTGGAGCTCACCCCAATTCCACCACCTTTTGTTTTAGATACAGGTATCCCGCTAGGTGAACGGACCCGAATTTACAGGAGGATCAAGGCTCAGACATCCAAAGAATTTAGGACATTAGAAATTTATATTTTTCCGTATATGATATTATGTTATGTTATGTACCATATTTTACTCGGAAGGAATTATAAGGGAAGTATAAGTGTCTGTACAAGCTTATAGTTCTCTTAGAAATTCTAGTACACAAATATTGTAATATATATTTTGAATATTACGTTATATGTGTTTTCTTATGTATGTGAGACTACATGTAGGTATTGGGCCACTTATGTGTTTTATGGTAATTTGGTTTTATGTAACCTGTAGATTCATTGTTTGGTGTATCAGTTTATACCTCATCACGCACAAGCCGAGATTTTTAAATTACGTTCTCTTACGAAAATAATTGGCCCTATTTTCCGCATATCCTTAATTTCAAAATTAAACTTTGAAACAAGATGATAATTTCCGGTAATTAACTCTATGTGACTTAAGCATAAGAGGTAATTATTGGGGTGTTACATAAAGGTTCAGAAGATTGAAGATATTGAAGACTCAAGTTCAAGACTCTTTCAAGAACACATTCACTTGCTCTAGGGGGAGCTTAAAATTTCTTGTTTTTAAAACTTTGTTTTTAGTTTTTAAAGTTCTTGCACTTTGTTATTTTTGTGTTATTTTCTAACTTTATATTTTTTTATAGAAAATAATTTCCTAAGGCTTCACGTCTTAAGAAAATATTTTCATCTTTAATCAAATCAAAACCTTTATTTCAATTGGAATTGTTATCATCAAAAAGGGGGAGATTGTTAGCTCCAAGAACCCTTTACCTCATCATTGAAGGTTTTGAATGATAAAATTCTTAATTAAAATAAAAGTTTTAATTTGGTTGGACTAATTGTGTGTTAAGTGTGTTTTAGTACTTAATTAATTGAAATTATAAAAAGACACATCTTGACCACCTTGGACCATCAAAAGTGGCGCAACATACAAGACTTGGAAGACAAGCAATTCTAATTTTTGAAGACCAAGTCAATGTTTTTCTAATTAAGGAAAGTTTGGTTGGAAGACTCTATGATTTCCCAAAAATCTATTTATGGAAAGTGCATGGATTTAAATAGAAAATCTCTATTTAATCATTCATGTATCTTAATATATATAATATATATATTTTCGAAATATAAGAATTAAAATAGGGAATCAAAATCAAATCTCTATTTTACATATTATCTTTCAAGATTTCGAAATTATTTATATATGGGGGAAATCTAGAAAGATCTTGTATGGAGAATTAAATGCAAATTATTAAATAAATATAATTATCTAGAATTTATTCTAGAATATATTTTGCATTTAAGTAACAGAATATTTTTTAGAACACTTTAAAAAGATTATATGAGCCTCCTAAAGATTCTATTTGAATCTACAAGATTTCCTGAAGATTCCATGCGGTACCAGAAGATTCTGTTGAAGATTCTACACGAAGTTAGAAGACCTCAGAAGATTCTATGAAGATTTTCAAGTCTAGAAGATTCCCGAAGATTCTATCAAGATCCCGAAGAATCTCAAGATTCCAGAAGAATCTCAAGCCTCAAAATTCAAGAATATTCAAAATTCAAGAATATTCAAGATTCAAGAATCTACATTTAGAAGATTCCTGGAAGACCATGTTTGGTGATTTAGGATTTTCAAAAAATGAGAAATTGTGAAATCCTAATTCGTACCAACATGGAGGCACAGTTGTGAAGCAAGAAAAGCTAAAAACCCTATCCTTTGTCTCTCCAAAAGTGGCACATACAACTTGCTTGATTTAGCAAGATTGTGTGAAAAAATGTTGAAGCAATGCACACCACAAGATCAAGGCACAATTCAAATTCAAAGGCCAAGATGAAGTTTCCTCTTTTCTAATTCTTGGTTACAAAGTTTCCATATTTAAGATCAAATAATAACCTTTGGATTAAAGGGAATTATTTGAATCAATGGCCAAGATGAAACTTCCTCTTATTTGATTTTCTATTTTTGGAAGATCAAATTTCAAATCATATCAAGCAATTCCCACCATTGGATCAAGAGATTACAAATTCAAATCAAGGGTGGAGATCAAGCTACCTAATTTTCGAAATTGAGGTGCATTTTTCCTATAAATACAAGACCTCAATGCCCAAGAATTCAAGAGAGTACCCAAGATTACAAGTGCCAAAACTCTGTCAAATTGAATCCTAATTTCTCTTCATCTTCAACCTCCAAACTCCTAACCTATCAAAGTTTTGATTTTTATTAGGTTTAAGGGTTGTACATCTCAAAAGAGTGATCTTTATTGTTTATCCTAGTTTATACTAGTTATCTTTGAGAGAAAAGCAAACAAGGTTCAAACTTAGTTGCATCTAAGTTCTTGTTTGATTAAAGATTACATCTTCTATACAAAGTCCTTATTTTTGTAAGGCAAGAAGTCCTTAGAGGGTCTAAGGCAAGGGTAGAAAGTCCTTTGGTGTTGAAGGCAAGGATTGAAGTCCTTTGGAGTTGTCAAAGGCAGTTAGTCACCTAGGTGTGGTGCAAGTGAAGTCCTTTGTGGTTTTCAAAGTGAGTGAGTCACCTTGGTGAAGGTGCAGGTTGAAGTCCTTTGTGGTGTTGCAGAGGCAAGAAAGTCCACCTAGTTGTGGTGGTGATAGTGAACTCTCAGGTGAATCCTGGGGACTGGAGTAGGCACGTTGCCGAACCAGTATAAAATTTCTGTGTGTGCTTTCTCTCTTCCCTTTCTCTTTATTTAATTGTTTTACAATTCATCATTGCATACACATCATATAGCATATTGCGAAATCATCATCATCTTTTGTCTAAGTGTTGAAGGTTAAAGTTTTAACCTTTATCATTTAGAAGACCTTGAAAGTAAATATGTTTTCAAGATCTATTATAGCCTTGCCTATAGGCTAAGTTTCTGTTTATTTACTGACAATTGTTTCCGCTATGCAAGACAAGTCCAAGACTTGATCTTTATTTTTAGTAATTTTCAGAAACAGGATTTATTGGTGTAACGTGATTCAACCCCCCTTCTCACGTTTCACTACCTTCAAGATGTAACTCTATAGTATATACAAACCTTAGTAGTCTTCATGTGTTCATTAAAGAGTTCATAACAACTTTTACGAAACAAATATGAACAGTCCTTTTCAAATAAAACAAAAACAACAACTCCAGAACTCTCCTCCACCTCCGGCTTAACTCTAAACCTAATAAAAATAATTAGCAAATATAAAACAAAAAAAGAGTTATAATTTTATTATTATGGTTTCATATTAAATTTTGCAAAGAAAACATATAAACAATAGTAATTATGTATGTTTTATACCTTGGTGAAATAGAAAAAATGTACATGTTGCAAAATAGACAGTTGAACATTTCTGATTTTATTTTACATGTTCTATCACACTTGCATGATACATACAACCAAGGGTCATCTTGAATTAATGCTTTAATAGTACCAAGTGTGATAAAATTACCATCCTGAATATTATTAAAAAAAATAATTAGATAATGATAAGTGCTAAGGTATTGTCAAATATGTGTAGTTAAAATATAGGGATGATGAACCTCTTCATTTTCAGCTAATTTGTCAATGCAACTCCTTGGAGTTAACTTCAAGAAGTCATCTTCCACAGTCCAAGATGAAGAATCATTGATCTTCATGGAGAACTTAGATTCTTCATATCCAGCAGTTGATATGCTAAAAATATCCCAAAGAGACAAAACAACTAAGTACTTTAATTTAACAATAATAAATTCCCACAATTAATACATACCTATCCTTGAAAAGATTAACTTCATGATCATTAGGATTCAACATTATTTTAGAAGAAAACATCACATTCTGCACACCAACTTTGCTTGAAGTTTAAATGAAAAGAAAAATATATTTTACTTGTGCCATGACAGATAAGAGATATTAAGTAGAAATAGTACCACATATTTATTTCATTTGGAAAAAATTACCTCTGAAAATCCTAACTTTTGCGAGTTGAATAACTAAAATAAGAAGCTTTAGTTCACTTTTTAGGTCCATTTTCAGAAGATGGTCAACATACTCACCAAACAAAGTTAGTTCCAATTGCAAGCTAAACATCCATAAAAAGCAAGTGTCATTCAAACATTATTAGTGTATTAAATAAAAATGTTACAAATATGACAGCTTAATATTTCTCCGCACTGATTTCAATAACGATCATCTTAGAAGTGTTTTCTTCACGGGCATATTCCTTCACAGGACCAACAACAGTCACGATTCCAACAACATCTAGTTCATACATAAATAGAAAACAATTAAATAATAAGTGTACATATAAAACGCATATACGGGTATGGAAATATATGTAATTTATCTTACCAATTAGATAATAAAATTTCTCTTGTGTTGAAAGTATTTTGTTGAAAGGAATGGCTGAAATGCCATACATTGGAATGGATTGCATAACAGTTGGGGACACAAGAGTCCTAAAGGTAAACACCAACTTAAACTGATGATCTGTAGCTCGATATTTTCCAATATTGGGGACAACATTGAAGTTGGAAAAAACATATGTTTGGCCTTCACATACTTGATCAATATATTTACTAATAAATGTTTTCCTGATAGTTGCTAGAATCCTTCAATTCTACATAGAAAAACAAAAACAGAGTTTAAATAACATATGGGAAGGATAAAAAAAAAATAAAGAGAAATAGCTGCTATAGCTTACATTATGATCAAGTAAAATCATTTCAATTGATCCAGATGTAGAAGAGCTTAAAAAAATAGTACAGTCCACAACCTTATCACCTTTACCCTAAGTCTAGCCACTTCAACACCAACACAAATCTTACCAATGTAAGATCCCAAAATTCTAATCATACCTTAATTAAAGGGATTTAGTCACAATCACTTTGATCAAGGCATAATTGGAATATGTAAGTCATTGGGATGCATTTTGATGTGTATGCATTGTTTGATATATGTTATGTACACTATGTGGTTTAAGTGTATGAGATGATGATAGATGCATTACATATGAGTTAAAGTATGATATAATAGAATAAAAGTCTAGGAAGAGAATTTATGAAACACTCACGAGAGATTTTAGGTAATTATAGTTGTGTACAAGTTTGTATAGATGTAAAAATGTTGTTTAGAGTGTTGATACTAATTTAGAGTGTGCTAGATGGCATTTGGAGTTTTAGGGCATGAAAATTGTTGTTGCTGTCATGTAGCGGTTGGGTTCTCGCTAGCGGCCAATTGTAGTCGCTAGCAGGTAAGGCGGCAGAAGTACGTTGCTAGCGACGGTGATAAGGCGCTAGCGGGTAACGCGGTGGAATCGACCGCTAGCTGCCGCTTGTTTGATCGCTAGGCGACCGCATCGTCACAGAACAGAATTTGTGTCATTTTGCATTTTTCACGTACCCTTCATCTCTTTAATATTGTTCATAAGTCCCTCTGTCCAGAACCTCCCTTATAACTCCAAGAGGGACTTCTAAACCTATCAGAACTCATCTTTCACCACTAAGAACACATGCAAACTCTCTAAAAACCTCTAAGCTCACAAACACTCAAAACCTTACCTTTAAATCACCAAAACTCATCAAAATCAAAGAACAAACCCTATATTCAGATTACCTTCATCATTTTCCTTTCATTATAACCGAACAAAATCCATCTACAACCACAATTTTATCATCATCATCAAGAAAGTTTAGGTGGAGTATTGAGCAAGAAAAAGAAAGTGATTCATAGCTTGAATAGGAGAAACTACAAGAGGTAGGGTTTAGATTTAATGTTAAGTTATGTATTGGTGCGATTTCATGCATAAGGTTCGATTAAATGTCATTATTTGCATAAAAATGGTTGCTGTTCTGAAACTGATATGAGTGCAGGGTCAAGACGCGCGCTAGCGGCCAAGTTACAGGCGCTTGCGGGTGTCTTAAATCGCCTTGGGCGCTAGCGGCCGCATGGAACGCGCTAGCGGCCAAGTCGCATAAATTCTGCAGATTTTGGTATTCCAGTTATTTTTGGTTCTATGATGACCTTAACCTCATATGTGTTTTTTAACTGATACAGTATGATGAATTATATATATATATATATATATATATATAATATTAGAAATAATATTGATTATTGAAAAATGATTGAATTGATGAAAGAATGATATATGGAAACATCTATGCTTATGTAATTACATGTATGTGATAATTTTATGAACTATGTGATTATGATGGAGAAATGATACATATTATGCATGCTGATGTTATAAATAAATTGTGAAATGGTCATGTGAAAATGAGATTTATGAGTAGCTTCCGCTACAAATGGGATTGGCAAGGGAGGTTGGCACCCTCGGTCCCCAATACCATTTTTGTGAGAGGAAGTGAATAAACCCTCTTCCCCACAGAGATCTAGTAGAGAAACTAGAAAGGCATGAGCTCATAGCCTAGGGGCCAGGTGTATGCGGAGGTAGAAAGAAAGAGGGTAGTGCCATTTAAATTAAGAAATTATAACACATGACACCTATAACCGTATGCATAATATTGATTATGCAACTGTCATATGGATGAACCTATACTTTGACTTGCGACCGTATGCATAATACTGATTATGCAACCGTTGCATGACAACGATTATACTTTCAATTTCCAGTATGAATGTGATATTAATCCTTTATTTGTCACATTATATATATATAATTAACAAGACGCATATAGGTAAGACACTCTGGAACTATATATGTATATTTGTGAAAAGATCATTAATATGGTTTATAATAAACCGGAGTGATCCCCTTATTGAGTCCTGTGGAGCTCACCCCAATTCCACCATCATTTGTTTTTAGATTTAAGTCGAGCTACAGATACCCCCACTAGGTGAGCGGATTCGAATTTGCAGAAGGATTGTGTGTAAGCTCTAGAACCCTTCTGAGATAAATTGAAATATTTCTCTCTATTGGTATATAGTTTTTAATGATAACAAAATAAGTCATAAGAATAAAAATTTTACTTAAGGTATTGCTAATATGTGTGTTAAGTGTTTCAGAAAGCTTAAAATTATTGCACTCCATGAGTAAGAACAAGACATAGAACAAGTAGCCTCAAGATTAAACAAAGAAATCATAGCGTAAAAGACATCAGAAAGGATGATCAAGAAACGCAAAAGGTGAAAGTGTGTTTCTGAGGAAAGAACACTGTCGCCTCAGAAAAGGTCTCAGAAGACCTTAGCGACTGGTGATTCTCAGAAGGGTCTTCCCTCAGAAGGTTCGCCTAAGAAGTCCGTACAACTCTCAGAACGTTGGCTCAAAAGAAACCATGTCCCTACACTCAATGGATCTGCATTCATTCTCAGAAAGCTCACTACAACAAGCTAAGGAAAGTGGGAACACGCGCACTGTGCTGCTCTGAAAAGTTCCTCATTTTCACGCTAACTGTAGCAGGGAGCCGTTCCGAGATAGACTCAGCCACATCAACAAAGTGAAAGCTTCTTTTTCGCGGCTCTTTTAATGCCTAATATATATGAGTTCAATTGCAGAGCTTTGTGACGAAATTCTTGCGCTAAAAACTCTTGATTAAACGTGCCAAAACTCTGCTGAATTGAAAATCATTTGCGAAAAACAAAGAACTTTCTCAGAAAGACAATTTTTTATTAAATTGTTCTTCTAACTTTGCGAAAACTCTTCTAGCTTTGTACTGGTGTAAATTCTTACTTTTGTAAAGTTAAATCTATAAGTCTACTAAGAGAAAATTAAGTCTGTATCTTAATCTTAGTAGTTGTTTTCGAAATCAAACTTCATTCGAAAACTCTAAGTCCTTCGTTGTTTGAAGGCTGTTTAAGTCCTTAATTGTTTAAGGCAAGTTAAGTCCTCGTGTTAGAGGCAAGTTAAAGTTCTTAAGTGTTTTAAGGCAAGTAAAGTCCTCGGTTGTGAGGCAAGTTAAAGTCCTTAATTGGGTTAAGGCAAGGAAAGTCCTCTAGTGTTGGAGGCAAGGAAAATCCACTTCAAGTTGTGAAGCGGTGAAAAAGTCCTTTACGTGGTTAAAGGCAGTGTTGTCTGGGAAGGCACATTACGAAGAATATCCAAAGGAACTCTCAACTGAAGGTTGAGAACTGGACTAGGTTAGTTAGAACCGAACCAGTATAAAGATTCTCTTGTGTTAAGCTTTTCTCCCTTAAAACTCTCATTTACCTTTATCATCGAGAAAACTTCAAACACAATCGTAACTTTAACTAAATGTTAGAATTGGTTAATTTAAAATCAGAAAGCGTTTAAGAATATCAAACTCAAATCCTTTTCTTAAACTTCTCAGAAAGAATCTTTCTCAGAAAGATAAAGTTCTCAGAACATTAACTTTCTCAAAAAGCTCATTCCGCTGCAAACTGTCAAAACTCTCTTTCTGAGTAAAACATCCTTCTAAGAAAAGTTTTAAGAAGTAATTTTTAAAACTAGCACGATTCAACCCCCCCTTCTCGTGCACAAATACACCTTCATTGTGGCTTGGATATGCGAGGAGTTTAGCACCCGATGGAGTTTTGCTACTTTCTCATATTATAAGTTGTTATGTTATGTACTATATGATACTTGAGAGAAATTTATAAGGGAATTATAAAGTGACTGTACAAGCTTATGGTTCTCTTAGAAATTCTAACAACGTAATATTGTAATATATATTTTTGGTTTT
Organism: Aeschynomene evenia; assembly: GCA_013621005.1. Taxonomy (NCBI): domain Eukaryota; kingdom Viridiplantae; phylum Streptophyta; class Magnoliopsida; order Fabales; family Fabaceae; genus Aeschynomene; species Aeschynomene evenia. Next base: position 31,600 of record RYYW01000236.1, on the reverse strand, counting down.
ACGCCTATATGTGTATTACTTTGTACTTGTAGAACTATACGTATGTATTAGCCACTGTTGTGCATTGTGGTATTTTTGGATGCATGTAATTCACAGGTTCATAGATTGGTAGACCAGATTATACCTTGTCACGTACAAGCCAAGGTTTTGAACATTGCGTTTCTCTTTATGAAAATTGTTTGGCCCTATTTTTTCGCATATTCTTATTTTCAAGCATAGACTTTGAAACAAGATGATAATTTTCGGTAATTAAACTCGATATGACTTAAGCATAACGAGGTAATTATTGGGGTGTTACAACTAACACAATCAACAATAGGAGCCATAATATCAGTAAAAAACCAAAAACACATAATGCAATTAAGACAAATATGAAAACTAATAACTCGTTGCTTGGTGCGAATAACATGGTATTTATAGAGATGGATTGAGAGTTAACATTTTTAAAACCGGGATTGAGTGGGAAAGAAGGGGTGTAAGGATCAAAATTGAAAACGACGGTGTGGAAAAAAAAGTAATTCAAAAACTTCATTAGCAATTTGGAAAAGTTTGCAGTATTGACCAATATACAGAAATAATACATAGAAGAAGACATAGTTTGGTGCAAACATTGAAACAACCAATGACAGTAGTGGTCATCGTTGGAAAAAAAACAGGTGCACATTAAATGCCACTGCTACAAAAAAAAATTGAAAGGTCATAACTATAACAAAAAAATTAAGTTAGATTGTAACAAAATTTTTAAGAAACGCAAAACTAAATCAGATCTGAGTAATTTTCAACATATAAAATAGAGAGTATTGGTTACGATTGAGCGAAACCGAACTAACTGAAAACCAAATCGGACTAACTCATTGTAAGGCATGGTCATATCGGCAATGCACCAGAACTGCAACATAAAAAAATACATAAATTGCAATTCCATCGTTCCACTCTAGGTATACATCTGGTGTTGCTTTAACATATGGAGATCTAAAATATTTTTATCAAGTAAAAAAAATAAATAGGTGATGGCAGCATGCATGAAGAAAGCTTGAGAGATATGGGTTATAGGCAAAAGCAAAGCCTGACATCTAAAGATAAAAAAGTTGCATACAGCTGGTAAGAAACCTCGAGATAACCAACAATACAAATGCCTATGTAATTTAGATAATTTGAATCAACAAATGAAGATATTTTTTTAAATGCCTATAAACAAAAAGTAAATTCTCCATCGTAATATGTGTATGGAAAATATTTTTGCCATAATATAATTTATAATATCTGATTAATTAACTTATTATTTATGATACGCTTGGAACCAAGAAAAAATGTGTCATTATTAAATAATAGACTATAATAACCATTCTACATAAATCAATAAAACAAAACAGTAAGGGTAACGTAATATAAAGCTACAAACCACATAAATTAAAAAATATTAAATAACTATCTAGTTTTTAACACCTGTTATCGAAGCAAATGAAAAATATTTCAACCCAAATATTCTACAAATAATGGCTACAAATAGTGTATCCATAATATTGATGATAACTGTGGTAAACAACATATCCATAAATACATGAAAATAAATCATTCTTTATATTTATACTATTATATACTATTGTCTAAAAAAAATATATATGGGTAACCAACTTCTTAACCATACGTGTAAATTAAATTATATATAACATAATAAAATTATTATAATTTTATTATCAAGTCATTATAAAAAATACAATTTATACTAAATAAGTGGCACCATCCTTATTAACACGAACCTTTAGGAATACTAATTCTAATTTTAAAAGATAAATTGGCTAATTCTAATATAAAAATTAATTCACTATTTCTAAAGAAATTAATTATTAATATCATACAAAATTGGATAAACTATACCCTGTCGAACAACTGCTTTACCCTACGCCTTAAAACGATAGATGCTATTAAACTTCCGGAAACATATTAATAAAATATAATCTAAAAAAATTAATAAAATATATTCTAAAAAAATAGTACATCATTAGAAAATAATTGGAACAAATATTATGTTACTATATTTGAATGTAATCTACTTATCATATTAAAAACGGGAACGGTCACGGGAAAATTAATTTCCCCGCCGAAACCCTTCGTTATCTAATAAACCCCCTTTGGTCATGTCTATATAACCATGTTTTTCTTATGCTCATGTGCTTTCAATATTTGAATTCAAATTATTGATTTTGAATTAAGTTTGAACAGGAAACCAAGGTGTACACTTATAGCATTCCAACTTCATTAAATACACCTGACAAGATGCTGTCAACCATCATCTCAAAAAATGCCTAATCTCTAGCAAGTATAACACTTCCAGGCGGCAGCTAATACGAAGATTGTTTCCCCACCACACCAACACAAAAAAAATATTAATAATTATAATAAATCTCTCCTCTGGAGTTGTTCTCGAGGAACCCTTGGGGATACAACACAGTCAAATACCATCACATCCACACATGTGATTCTTACAATCTTCTTCCTTGGTTACTTTGCAACATCCTCTTCATTTGGTGTATTCTACAGTGTCACCTTCTTCCATCTCTTTCTGTATCTTCATTTGCCTTGCTGGCCTTTCTGTCATCTTCCACGCACATAAGGTTGTTTTTCTCATGCTTTTCATTTTTTTTTTCATTATCTCATATATCATTTGCTATCATTTTATATATCACTCTGCTAGAAAACTTCATAACCTCCTTTACGAGCCCCATATAGCCCTATTGAGATTGCATGTTGTTCACAAAAGCTAATTATCTCTATTGCTTGATCCTGTTCTGGAAACAAAATGTGGCCTTTCTTACTCGATCATCCTTGAGAAAAATTGTGAACTGATCTTTACTTATCAATAATGGATAATCACGGTTCCAAGAGACGGCAGTCTCTTGATAAAAATTTGTTGCCTCAAAACGTAAAACGTCCTAGGCATCCAATACCTTCAACGCTAGGACCATCACTCTGTATTTCCACATGTAAGTTTCCCCATCTTTATCTGCAAAAATTCTTAGAAATTCCTTATGGATCAACCTCTGTGTGTGGAAAAAAAATCAAATGCAACTCATCACTACAGCTTATTCACCAATTTCATATAATCAAATTATAATTGCTCCAGATTGTCCAACCTATCTAAATGATTGTCCAAACTTCAGTGAAGCCCAACCAGCCCCACAAACACCAAATTTGCCATGTCACAAAAGACCGCCTCTTTCTCAAGTTTCAAACTCTCGGCTAAATATTCGAGGTATTAACATTAAATTTATGTACTATTTAATTGTGTTTATTATGAAATTGAACAAAAATTCTGTTCTAACATGTACTATTACATTCCAATAGACTCTGTGACTATACCATCTCCCAAATCTCAAATCAAGGAAACTAACCCCCAAAGCCATTCAGCAACCTATCCCAAATATGAATGTATATCTTCAAGTGCAAATAATTTAGAGTCAAGCTTCAATGGTGTAGCTGAAGGTATGCTTATCAGTATGTTAAAGTATTATGTTTCCAGTTACATGATTGTGTTGTTTAGACTACCATTATAACCTAAAATTACATCTATTATCGGTTGTAGAATATAAAAAATTCAATGGTGTGGCTGAAGGTATGCTTATCACTATGTTAAAGTATTATGTTTCCAGTTACATGATTGTTTTGTTTAAACTACCATTATAACCTACAATTACATCTATTATCGGTTGTAGAATATAAAAAATTGTTATGTTCTTTATATTATAATACACTTACAGTAGGTCTTATATGTTTCTTCAGGTTTTAGTGAACAAATCAGTGCTGAGATTTATAATGTCCCAGTCAATTATGCACTAAATTACCATTATTCAAACACAATAGGTCACATTCAATCTAAAAAACGAAAGCACACAACCTCTGATCTGTCACCTTCATTTCCACCCCATGGTAATTGTCTTTATCCAGCAGTCTTTAATTTTAAAATTCCCACACAAATTCATATTGAATTGATAAATTTGGTTTCTCCCTCGCCTACGTTAGGATTACATGACGTCGAGGTTGTTGCAGAGGATGAAAGACTCACCATTAGATATTGTCATCCTAAACTATTGTATTCTATCATCAAAAAATATCCTACTTCTCAACCAGAACTACATATTAGCATCGGAACAGACCATTCTGCCACTAATGTCACCCACACATCAAATGAAGGTTCTACTGCCCAACCGAAGGTTGTTTGAATCCTAAATTGTAGCATTAATACATTCACTTCAGTTATTGTCATTTTCATTAAATTAATAGTGATTGAAGAAGATTCTGATGAAGACGTTGATTATATTGGATCACAGTTTGGAGAAAGTAAGTGGAAGAAATTTATTCAATTTTCTTTCCTTTTAATTACATATACTTGCACTTGAGTAGATTTCACATGTAATATCACCTGCTACTGTCTTATATCATCTTCATGTATAATACAACTTATTTTGATTTTGGAGATCCAACCTACACCTGCCAACATTGTGGGTCAGCCATGTGGTTGCATGAAAGAGTCATGTCTGCACGAAACAGATCAGAACCATCTTTTTCCCTTTTTTGTTCACAAAGGAATATCAAGCTGTCGGCTGCAAAAACACCACCACCTCTCCTTTCTCAATTAATCACTAATCAACATCACCTACTGCCCGCCATTTCCGTGAATTTTCCCGAATCTACAATATGATGTTCTGCTTTACTTCCATGGGAGCTAAGGTCAACACCAACTTTAGTAAGACTCCTGGACGTTATTGCTTTTCAATTTTTGGTGTTAATTATCACCACATTGGCAGCTTATTGCCACCCGAAGGGAACCCACCAAGATTTTCCCAGCTCTACATCTTTGATACTGAAAACGAGATTGAAAGTACACTTCAATCTGTTAGGTATGACATCTTTAGCAATCAATTATTTTCTTCTATTTTTAGTTCCACTCTTTTGTTGGCATCTGTAATAGGAACGCGTCAATTTATTAGTTGTTTATTTCCTTAGATCACAGGCAAATAAACTTCGACGTAACTTAATTGATGAATTCAAAGAAATGCTCGACAATAACAATGTATTTGCCAAGAGCTTCCGTATGGGCGCGATCGTCAGTCAAATGAGCAATGCAGAATGTCAAGCTAAAACTCATCCACCGTCGTTCAGGGGATGGACGAAACTATAACCTCCGATAACATCAGAAGTGCACCATTGATTATTGGAGATGAGACACTGGGAAATGAAGGCAAAGACATCATTTGAGACAAGGACTAGACTTCTCCAGCGAATTGACGAGCTGCATCCGGCATATTTACCGCTCCAATATCACTTCTTTCCCATTTGGGAAGGATGGTTATAGACATGATATTCCTCAGTGTGAAACATCGAGAAAGCCTAATGCTAAACGGAAAAATGTGACCTTTCGTGAATACCTTGCATACAAACTTCAAGACAGGAAGGAGCTGAATCTATTATACTTCATTGTGGACGTCTGCTCCAACAATTCATTGTGGACGAGTACACAATGATTGAAAATCAAAGACTGA
>RYYW01000236.1:0-23752 GCA_013621005.1 Aeschynomene evenia | reverse complement strand
GTTTGATATTCAGGAGGTTCTTCTTCTTGACAGCTTTACCTTCAATAGCAGCAAGTTCAATGGAAGGCTGCCTTTGAGTGTCCTCAGAAACTAGAGCAAGGTCTAGATCAGAGGGTTGCCTAGCTGATGGTTGCTCCATAGCACCAGAAGTCTGAGCATCGTCGGAGAGGTTGAAGGTTGAGATCTGGCTATGCATGGCTTCAATGCACTTCAACTTCTCAGTTCGACCAAAGAAAGGCCGAAATTGCACAGAGGGTGGGGTGACTACCATCCTTCCCAGCTGAAAGCCGGAACCAATCATTGAGTCCGTTCGAGAAGGTGGGACCTTGTTGATCAAAGGATGTAGGAGGAACCTCTGTTATATCTTGAGGAGGAACCTCTGGTTCCTTCTGAGAGTCCTTCTCAGATGAGTTCCTTCTAAGGAACTGTGGGCAACAAATGCCTCAACTGCTGCAACTCCGGCAGCCATGGTAGCGTCAGCGCCCACCTCTGAGCTGAGCCCAGTGCTGGTGGTCCCTGGCACTACGTCATGTGTTGAGACATGAGTTTCCTCATGTTCCAAAGGGATCTCAGTAGAGAGGAGACCAACCTCAGAAGTTGGTTCAATTAAGGCTTCCTCATGCTGTAGTTGTTGTTGTTGTTGCATCTGAGCAGCTTCTGGAGTCTCAGAAGGTTGATCCAGTGCCTTCTGGACGTCAGCATCGTCTGAGCCAATGACTCAGCATTCACAGTGGCAACTTCAGTTGTGGTTGCCTCAGAAAGTTCCACCATAGAAACCTCAGATGGCTTCTTCTGGGGCTCTTTCTTGGAGCTTCCAGCATCTGGAGTGCGATGCTCAATGCGAAAGCTTGCCGCATCTTCTTCCTCGGAAGAGGAATCAGCAACATTTCCTCCATGCCCTGAATGTCTTCTCTGGGGGGAGACATTTCCAGATGGGGAGGAGTGATGAGAAGCTTCTGCTTCTTCTTCAACAGCAGCAGCAGTAGCAGCAGCGGTGGTGGCAGCAGTAGCAGTAACTGCTACAATTTCTTTACCCGTCGCTTCGGCGGGCTCTGTTTCTGAGTGGTTTTTATCCCACTCCTTTGTGAGACTTTCCCTGATATTTCAAGGAATGCAGGAGTTTAGTTTTAAATTTGGTGGGTTTAAAACCAGTAACAGAATCAGAAACAGGAATTGAAGTAGGAGAAGATTTAAGAAAGAGAGGTGGAGTTTTAGAGTAAGCTTTACCAAACGACCACGTTCTTTTCCCTTCTGGTGGCACGTTGGACTTGAAGAGTTGGAGGTGCTTTCCTTTTTCTGGTCATGGGTTGCTCAGATGTTGTTTCTTCTGAGTCTTCAGCAGCCTCAACAAACCGTAGGTTCCTTCTGAGGAGTCTTCTGAGCTCCCTCAGAAGCCATACTCCTTTCACCCTTGTTGGAGAAGGATGAGTCACCTTTGCTTCTTCTTCTTCTCTTTTCTGAGGATCGGAAACCTTTTCCTTCCTTTCTCAGCCTTAGAGGCTGGTTGGACCAGCAGCTCCTTAGAAGGCTTTGCTTCCTCCTTTTCTTAGGTGCCCCCGTCTCTGGTACCTTCTTCTTCTTGATGTTGTTGAAGGTGACCATGGAGAACTTACTGTGGTTGAAGACGTATTCATAGTCTTCAAGTGGGAAGGAGAAATGGTCGAGGATTCTGGTCAAAAGGCTTCCGTAAGGTAGACTTGTGAGAGCCCTCTTCGGATGAGCCTGGTGCATCATGTAGTTGAGCACCATCCTCCAAAATCTACTCTTTCCTTCTTCAGCAGGTGGTACAGCAGACAGGCATCCATGGTGGTAACGTTCCCCATGTCTCCAATCCGAGGAGAAGGGTGTGTTGCACAACGGAGAAGATGATTCTGGCCTCTTGCGTGAGATGAGGCACCTTTACCCCCTTGAGTGGTAGGCTGTTGCTACCAGTCAGAAGTGTCACGACTTCTTCTTCTGAGTCATCTACCTCCTTGACCCATTCTGGGTCGTCGGCGATGACAGCACCACCATTCAAGGTCTTGAAGACTTTGTTGATGTCAGAGGAGGAGAAACGGATCTGTTGGTCACCAATCGTGCTCTTGACCCCTTTGTTGGTGAACCTTTCTATTTGCGAATAGAAAGCTCTCACCACATTTGGGTAGCACACGTCCTCGGAACTCATCATGGCTGGCCATACAGGTTGCTTGAGGAAGGTGAATTGAAGTTCGTCCACCTGGTTGTAGACATTGAGAGGCAATACCCTTCCCATGGCTAGATTCCGTGGGAGATAAGTCTTGTGGAATAGGGACTGCATTTCCTCATTGTCATAGAGAATATCTTCGGATATCTCATTGAGATTGTTTCTCATTAAGCCCTTGATTTCTCCAGAGATGGCCATTTGGAAGAAGGGTTTGAGTTTTGAGAAGAGATAGAGAAGAACAAGAGAGAGAGCAGATGAAGATTGGAAAGCGAGGAGAGGTTTTGGCAGAGTTTTGGTAAGTTTTGAGCGTAAAGTGCTCAAATGAAACAATGCTATGAGTATTTATAGACATGGCTTGTAACTAGCCGTTTCCTGCCACTTATCCAAAAGTTACCGTTGGTAACTTGTTTCTCGGAAGGTACCTTTCTGAGAGAGGTGGTCCTTCTGAGAAACCTTCCTTCTGAGAGATGTTTCAGAAGATCTCCTTTCTGAGAGATGAGTCTTCTGAGAACAAATTTTCTCAGATAGAGTTTTTCTGTGTTTTCCTACTTCTAGCTCAGAAGCTTAGTTCTATTGTTCGTCTCAGAGTCTAAACTAGGACTAAGGGGGGTTTCTAAGAGAGAGTTTTTTTTTTAAATTTCAAAGCACTTAGAAACGTCTTAGATTGAGAAATCCTTTCAGAACATTGAAACGATCCTCGGGTAAAGGCTTTGTAAATATATCTGAGATTTGATCCTCAGTATTTACAAATTTGAGTTCAATGTCGCCTTTTTGCACATGATCCCGAATAAAATGATGTTTTATATCAATGTGCTTGGATCGAGAATGCTGAATAGGATTCTTAGCTAAGTTGATAGCACTTGTATTATCACAGAGGATAGGGATTTTGGTGTACCTTATTTGATAATCAAGTAGCTGATTCTTAATCCAGAGCATCTGAGAACAGCAGTTCGCAGCAGATACATATTCAGCTTCAGCAGTTGATAGGCGATCGTATTTTGCTTCTTGCAAGACCAAGTGATCAAGCATTTTCCAAAGAAGCAGCAGCAGCCACTTGTGCTTTTGCGATCTATCCTATCTCCAGCGTAGTCGGCATCACAGTAACCTACAACATCAGAAGAACAACCTTTCTCGTACCAAAGACCAAGATTAGTAGTTCCACTTAAATATCGTAAAATTCGTTTAACTGCAGTTAAGTGTGATTGCTTAGGTTAGACTGGAATCTAGCACAGATCCCAACACTGAGTTGGATATCTGGTCTGGAGGCAGTTAAGTAGAGAAGTGAGCCAATCATCCCTCGATAGTTGCTTTCTGAGACTTTCTCACCATCTTCATCCAAGTCAATTACTTGAGAGGGATGCATGGGAGTGCTCATGGGTTTGGCCTTATCCATCAGAAACTTCCTCAGAAGTTCCTTGGTATACTTCTCTTGATGAATAACTGTCCCTTCTGACTCTTGCTTGATTTGCAATCCTAGGAAGAATTTAATTCTCCATCATGCTCATCTTGAATTCACCTTGCATAAGCTTGGAGAATTCTTTGCAAAGGCATTCATTGGTTGCGCCAAAATATTATGTCATCAACATAAATCTGGACAATCAAGAAGCCAGAGTCTTCTGAGAGTGTAAAAAGAGTTGTGTCCACTTTCCCTCTTGAGAATCCGTTTTTAAGCAGGAAAGAGCTCAATCTATCGTACCAAGCTCTTGGAGCTTGTTTCAGACCATAGAGAGCCTTTGTAAGCTTGAATACATGATCCGGGAATGCATCATTCACAAAACCAGGAGGTTGTTTACATAGACTTCCTCAGAAAGGTATCCATTCAAGAAGGCAGACTTAACGTCCATCTGATAGAGTTTGAAACCTTTGTGTGCAGCAAAAGCTAGCAACATTCTGATAGCTTCAAATCTTGCGACTGGAGCGAAAGTTCATCATAGTCTATCCTTCTTGTTGGTTGTACCTTGTGCAACCAATCTGGCCTTGTTTCTCACGACTTGACCGTTTTCATCAAGTTTGTTTCGAAACACCCATTTAGTCCCAATGACACTCTTGCCTTTGGGTTTCTGAGTCAGTTTCCAAACTTGATTTCTCTCGAATTGGTCAAGTTCATCCTGCATGGCATTTACCCAGCTAGGATCATCTAACGCCTCTTCTATGGAATCTGGTTCAAGTTCAGAAACCATAGCAAGATTTGTATAGTTCCTTCTGGTTCTTACGCCACTTTCTGGATTGCCCAAGACTTCATTCTGAGAGACGTTCTTCAAGTCTCTTGAACCTCTGATCCCTTTAGGAGTAGGGTTCTGAGAAGGAGACACAGAAGGTTCTCTTTCTGAGTCATCAGAAGCTTGTCCTTCTGAGAATCTAGGTTCCATTGTGTTTGGAGAAGTAGATTCTCTAGGTTCTGGAGCTTCGATGATGTTACTAGATTTTTCTTTAGATGAGGATGATTGTTCCATGGGTTGGAAGTCAGTCTCATCATCTATAAGAATTTTCCTTTTGGCTTTCTCAGAAGAGATGTTGAGTTTCTCAAACTCATCTTCTAAGTTAGCATCTTTCTGAGACATGTCCTTACTTAGTTCTTTGAACTTAATATGGATTGTCTCTTCAACACATTTACTCCTTTTGTTATATACTCTGTAAGCTTTAGAGACTGAGGAGTATCCTAGGAAGTATCCATCATCGGACTTAGGATCAAACTTAGAGAGTTTGTCCTTTGTGTTGAGAATAAAACAAGAATAACCAAATACATGAAAATAAGAAATGTTTGGTATTTTATTCTTCCACAGCTCGTAAGGTGTCTTTTTCAGAATTGGTCTCAGAAAGACTCGATTCTGAATGTAGCATGAAGTATTAACTGCTTCAGCCCAGAAACCTTTTGAAAGTCCACTTTCTAAGAGCATTGTTCTTGCCATCTCTTGAAGGCTTCAATTCTTCCTCTCAGCTACTCCATTTTGTTGAGGAGTTCTGGGAGATGAGAATTCGTGAGCAATGCCCAGATTTTCACAAAGCTTTTCAAAAGCATGATTCTCAAATTCACCACCATGATCTGATCTAATGGCATGAATGTGCGAATCCTTTTCAGTTGAAACTCTTTTCGCAAATGCTTTGAACTTCTCAAAAGTTTCTTCCTTAGAAGCTAGAAAGAAAACCCAAGTGAATCTGGAGTAATCATCCACTATGACAAGACCATAGCGTTTTCCAGAAAGGGAAGCCGTTCTGGTTGGTCCGAAGAGATCCATGTGGAGCAGTTCCAGTGGTTTCTGAGTAGAAATACCACTTTTACTGGGAAAGGAAGCCTTGGTCTGTTTCCCTTTTTCACAGAAGTCGCAGGTTGCATCCTTCTGATACTTAATTCTGGGAAGGCCCTTTACAAGTCCTTTCTGAGAGAGTTCAGAAAGAAGTCTCATATGGGCATGACCAAGTTTCTTATGCCATAGCCATTTGTCTTCTTGGACAGAGACAAGGCATTCCACATTTTGATCCTTTAGATCATCCAGATGGATAACATAAATGTTACCAACACGTTTTCCTTCCAGAACGACCTTGTCATTTGTGAGATTAATCACATGACAATACTTGGCATAAAACTCAACCTTTAAGCCTTTGTCACAAAATTGACTAATGCTTAATAGATTGTGAGTTAAGCCATCGACCAAAAGTACATCTGAAATTTGGTGAGAGGAATCCTTACCAACATCTCCGATTGCAGTGACTCTTCCCTTAGCTCCATCACCGAATCGCACTGTTCCGCCCTTTTTGGGCTTGAGGCTTCTGAACCAGTGCTTGCTTCCAGTCATGTGCCTCGAGCAGCCACTGTCAAGGTACCACTGCTCATCGTGGTGGTGGAGCAGCGCTTGATGATGTACCTGCCGTCACAAAGTTAACAGATTTAGGTACCCATTCTTTGTTGGGTCCTTGCTTGTTAGCTTTCTTGGACTTTTGCCTTCTTTTCTTAGAGGGGTCATGGTTTTGAGATTCAGAGACCTTTTGTTTGCCCTTTTTCAGAAGCACTTGCTTTCTGAGAAGTTTTTCCCTTCTGAGAGGGGTTAGTCTTCTTAGAAGGCTTTGCTTTCTGAGTTTTCTTTTGAGCCTTCTGAGGCTTAGAGATTTTTCCTTTTTCCAACATAGGACATTTTTCAGAACCATGGCCACTCTTAAAACATGCGATGCACGTGCGAGGTGATTTAGTTAAGGATGGATCAATATCATTTGGTTCGAAGATTTCTTCATAACCAAGTCCACTCTTATCCTTTTAAGGTCTTTGACCACCAAGCAAGAGTGTCATCATTTTTTCACCCTTGACCATCTTAACTAAGTCAGAAGTGAGAAGCTCATTTGTCTTTTGTAATTCTATCAAAGCCAGTTCGGCTTTTTCAACAGTTACAGAAGACATTGTTTCTAAAGCTTGATAGAGGTTGTGACTTTCAAGATATCTATTTTTAAAGTCATCCCTTTCAAGCCTTAGGTTCTCTACTTCTTGAATTAGTCTAGCATTTTCAGCTTCTAAGGATTTAAAAGACTTTCTTAGTTTGCTGAAATTGTTAGCTAATTCGTTTGAGTCTCTCAGAAGCTCTTCATAGAGTTCTGAGATCTCATTGTATGAGTGTGAGAGAGGAGGAGAGTTTGGTACCTCTTCTGACTCAGATTCTGTTTCCAGAACATAGTCAGTACCGGCTATGAAGCAGACATTAGCTTCCTCTTCACTTTCTGACTCAGAGTTTTCCTCTTCTGAGTCACTCCATGTAGCAGCCATTGCCTTCTTCTTCTTCTTGGGAATGAACTTCTTCTTTCCCTTGTTCTGAGGGCACTCCGTTCTGAAGTGGCCCTTTTCTCCACAGCCGAAACATGTGGCATCAGAAGGCTTTGACTTTCCTTTTCTAGGGATGATCTCTTTGTCTTTGCTTGGTCTTCTCTTCCAAGCTTTCTTCATTTTCCTTACTAGAAGAGAGATGTCATCTTCATCGGAATCTGAGTTTTGATCGTCTTCAGACTCAGATATTTCTTCAGCATTTAGGGCTTTTGAAGTCTTTTTGATCTGACTTTTCAGAGCCAGAGCTTTCTGAGGTCTTGAGGATGAAGATGGTCCTCCAAGTAGTCCTTCAAGCTCAATCTCGTGAGTTCTGAGTGAGCCAAACAATACATCTAAACCCAGCTGATTTAGATCCTTTGCTTCTTGGATTGCTGTCACCTTTGGGCGCCACTTGGCAGAGAGGCTTCTGAGAATTTTCCTCACCATCTCAGCGTTGGAGTAGGTCTTTCCCAAGACCTTTAGCTGATTTATGATGTGGAGAAATCTTATTGACATGTTGTCAATAGTTTCCTCAGGTTGCATGCAGAAGGACTCGTACTTATGTACGAGCATTGATACCTTGGTTTCCTTGACTTCATCATTTCCTTCGTGCAACATGTGTAATCTCTCCCAAATTTCTTGAGCGGTATCACACGACACAATCTTGTCGTATTCTACCTTGGGCAAGGCGCAGAGAAGAATGTATTTAGCTTTGAAGTTGAGTTGTATCTTCTCCTTCATCTCTTGAGTCCATTCGTCCTTAGGGACTCGTCTTGTATAGGTTCTGAGTGCTGGAGGTGCCACTCCTGGCTCAGCGTCTGTTGCAACTACAGCATCCTCTGTAATTGTCTGCAGAGGCTGATAGTCTCCATTCTCGATCCTATCCCATAAGTCCAAACTGGTGTGCTTGATGAACAGCGTCATCCTGTCACGCCAGTAGTCGAAGCTGTCTCCGAGAAACATCGGATGTCTGTTTATTGAAGCCCCATCTGATATGAATGCAGCTGGTGAGTTCATATTTCCCTTCGTGGATCTTTTTCCTTGACACTGCGAAGTGCTCAACCCCTTAAGGACCGAGCTCTGATACCAATTGAAAGTGTATGTGTGCACGAGAAGGGGGGGGGGTTGAATCGTGCAAGTTTTAAAAATTGCTTGTTAAAACTTTTACTTAGAAAGCTGTTTTTACTCAGAAGGTATGATTAAGAGTTTGCAGCGGAAAATGCTTTCTGAGAAGATTAAGTTTCTGAGAACTTATTCTTTCTGAGAAAGTTCCTTTCTGAGAGATTTTAAGAAAAAGACTTAAGGTTTGAGTTTCTTAAAAGCTTTTTGATTTTGATCAATAAGGTTTTCACGATACCTCTCAATTAGAATCGTGATAGAGTTTTTCTCAAAATTTATGCAAGTAAAAAGCAAGGGAGAAAAGCTTAACACAAAGAATTTTATACTGGTTCGGTTATAACCAACCTACTCCAGTCCTCAACATTCAGTTGAGAGTTCTTAGATATTCTTCTTAATGTGCCTTCTCAGACAACATTGCCTTTACCAAGTAAAGGACTTCCACCACTTCACAACCCGAAGTGGATTTCCTTGCCTCACACTAGAGGACTTCCTTGCCTTAAAACACTTAAGGACTTCCTTGCCTCACAACAGAGGACTTCCTTGCCTTAATCAATTAAGGACTTTAAACTTTGCCTCAAACACCAGAGGACTTAAACTTGCCTTCACACAAAGAAGGACTTAGCGTTTTTCGAAGGTTTGATTTGATCGAAAATAACTACCAAGACTAAGTTACAAACCTAGTTTTACACTTAGTAGACTTCTAGAATTAACTTACAAATGTAAGAATTTACACCAATTCAGAACTAGAAGATTTTGCAAAGTTAGAGAAACAATTTCGTAAAAAATTGTCTTTCTGAGAAAGTTCTAAGTTTTCGCAAAAAGATTTTCAATTCAACAGAGTTTTGGCACGTTTAATCAAGAGTTTTAGCGCAAGAGTTTCGTCACATTGCTCTGGAATTGAACTCATATATATAGGCATCAAAGAGCCGCGAAATTAGAAGCTTTTACTTTGCTTATGTGGCTGTGTCCTTTTCAGAACGGCTCCCTGCTACAGTCAGCGCAAAATGAGGAACTTTTCAGAACTGCACAGTGCGCGTGTTCCCACTTCCTTGGCTAGTTGTAGCGTGCTTTCTGAGACTGTTTGTGCTTCCTTGAGTCCAGACACTTGGTTGCTTCTGAGTCCAACCTTCTAAGAGTTGTACGGACTTCTGAGGCGAACCTTCTGAGGGAAGACCCTTCTGAGAACTACTAGTCGCAAGGTCTTCTGAGACCTTTCTGAGGCGACAGTGTTCTTTCCTCAGAAACATGTTTTCACCTTCAGCGCTTCTGAGACATCCTTTCTGATATCTTTGGCGCTATGATTTTATCAATTGATTTCAAGGCTACTTGATGTTTTGTCTTGGTCTTTGCTCATGGCATTGCAATAATTTAAAGCTTTCTGAGACACTTAGCGCACATATTAGCAAAACCTTAAGTAAAATTTTATACTTATGGCTTACCTTGTTATCATTAAAACTTTCATAACTCTAAGAGAATTATGCTTAATTCTCTCAGAAGGGTTCTGGAGCTTACACTTGAGGCATAAGCTATCACTCTCCCATTCTTTATCAAAACGCAGCCAAGCCCAATTCGGGAAGCATCACAATACACGGAGTAGCCTCCTGAACCGGCAGGCAAAGCCAAAATGGGAGCGGTAGTCAAAGCCTCCTTCAGCCTTTGAAAACTTGACTCACAAGCTTCCGACCATAGAAAAAGTGCGTTCTTCTGAGTTAACTGGGTGAGAGGTGCTGCTATCCAGGAGAAATCTTTGACAAATCTCCGATAGTAGCCCGCAAGACCCAAGAAACTACGGATCTCTGTCACTGTTGTAGGTCTAGGCCACTTCTGAACTGCTTCTACCTTCTTCGAATCCACCATGATACCATCCTTAGACACTACATGCCCCAGAAAGGTTACTTGATCCAACCAAAACTCGCACTTAGAGAACTTGGCGTAAAGATTGTGGTACCTCAGAGTCTGCAGCACAACTCTGAGATGATGCTCATGCTCCTCAGCACACTTAGAGTATACCAAGATGTCGTCGATGAAGACTATGACGAATCGATCCAAGAATGGTTTGAACACTCGGTTCATGAGATCCATAAAAGCTGCAGGGGCATTGGTCAACCCAAAAGACATCACAAGAAACTCGAAATGCCCATATCGAGTACGGAAAGCCGTCTTCGGAATATCTCCTTCCTTAATCCTCAACTGATGGTAACCCGATCTCAGATCAATCTTAGAAAAACAACAAGCACCCTGAAGCTGATCAAACAAATCATCAATCCTCGGAAGATGGTACTTGTTTCGGACCGTCATCTTGTTGAGCTGCCTGTAGTCCACGCAAAGCCTCATGGATCCATCCTTCTTCTTGACAAAAAGAACCGGAGCACCCCAAGGTGATGTGCTCGGTCGAATGAACCCTTTGTCCAAAAGATCCTTCAGCTGATCCTTCAACTCGTTTAACTCTTTCGGAGCCATACGGTAAGGAGGAATGGAAACTGGTTGAGCATCAGGAGCTAGATCAATCCCGAACTCTATCTCCCGATCAGGTGGCATACCCGGCAACTTCTCCGGAAACACATCTGGGTACTCACATACCACTGGAACTTGACCAACATCTACAACACTAGCCTCCATGTTCATCACTGACGCCAGAAAACCTAGACACACGTGGTCCATCAACTTCATAGCACTCATAGCCGAGATCAAAGAAGCAGGGGTCATACAATGATCCCCTTGGAACTCGAAGGTTGAACCATCGGGGAGGACAAACTTCACCAACTTGGCATAGCAATCCACCGAGGCATGACAGGAAGCCAACCAATCCATGCCCAAGATGACATCAAAGTCTACCATATCAAGGATCACCAGGTCGGCCAAAGTGTGCATCCCGCCCACAGAAACCACACACGACTTGCACACAAGATGAACCATACGAGGTTCTCCGACCGGAGTACTAACCCAGAAAAGATCCTCCAAAGACACAGGTTGCTCGCCAAGACGGGAAGCAAAGAACGGGGACACATAAGAATGTGTGGAGCCCGGATCAAACAACACATAAGCTTTAGAGGAACAAACTTTTGTTATACCTGCCACTACAACATGCATTGGATGCCTGAGCATCCTGACGGGTCAACGCAAAGACTCTAGGTTTAGCTCTTCCTCCACCTCCCTGACCACGACCTCTGTTTCCTCTAGCCGGTCCTCTACCCCCACGCCCAGAAGATCCACCCAGAGACATAGCTGAGAAAGATGGAGTGGGCAAAACCGGTGCCTGAGGCCTAGAAGTTCCACCAGAAAAGTGGGGACAATCCTTGATAAAGTGGCCTGTCCGACCACAACCATAACAGGTGTGAGGAACAACACGGCAGGGTCCTTGGTGATACCTTCCACAACTCTTGCAATGAGGGGCACGAGAATCTGGCCAATGCGTACTAGACTGAGAACCACTGCTAGACTGGACCTTGCCGGCACATCTCTAGGAGCGAATCCTGATGAGTTGGAACCACCCCCAGGTATGAACCTCTGATACTGGTAGCCATGAGATCCACCAGAACTGGATCCTCCAGAGAACTGCCCTGTAGTCTTCTTCTTCTTGTCAAACCCTCTACTAGGCTTATCTTCCTCTAGGGAACCTTCAATCCCCACTGCAGTATCCATGACTTGAGAAAAAGTCTTCCGCCCAATCTCATTATGCAAGATGGATCGCATCGGATCCCTGAGCCCCTTCACAAATCTTCTCACCTTCCGGTCCTCCGGAGTGATCTCATGAGGTGCATATCGGCATAATCGAGTAAACTGCGTAGCGTACTCAACTACGGACATGCCCTGTGTCTGCTTCAGCTTAAGGAACTGGTCAGCCAACAGCTCCCTTCGGTTCTCTGAAAAGAATCTTGCCCTGAAGGCGTCTGTGAACTCTTCCCATACCGGTGGTGGTCTTCTCATGTTTGCCCTTTCAATCCTTAAGGTCTCATACCAGTGGGCAGCAGTGCCCTGCAGAGTGTAGGTAACAAGGTCTACGGCCTTCACATCATGACATTGGAGAGCACGCAGAGCCCTCGTAGCCCTATCAAGAAACTCCTCAGGGTCTTCATCCATGGAATCTCCAGAAAAGGTTGGCGGATTAAGCCTCAGATACGCCTCTAGCGACACCTCTGTAGGTCCAAAAACTTGTGGCCTTCTCCTTGGCGGATCATACTCAGGGTTAGGGGGAACTTCTGCTCTTTCCTGATTCTGATTATTCTAATTATTCTGATTCGCCATCATCTGCATCAGAGTGTTCAGAGTCTGACGAATATCCCGGATTTCCGCATCGCGGTCATAATCCGTATTGCCCCCTTGGGGTCCCACAGCCTCTTGCTCAGGAGGAGGGTCCCTGTTGAGACGAGGTCTACCTCGGGTGCTTCTCTTAGGAGGCATGGTCAGAACAAGATAGCTACACAAACAAACAAGCGTTCAGAAAAACAGCAGGAGAGGTCACCCTGAACAATAAGGGATCACCACACAGAAACATCAAGACAAAACCATAAGACATCCTATAAAAGCTTTCACTAGGGTCACAATCTTGTGAAAATGGGCCGGCAACCATTTACACTATTGTCACCCTATTGAAAACAGTTTGCTCCATAAGTTACAGGACTCAACCTACGCTCTGATACCAACTTTGTCACGACCCAACACGGATACGTGACCGGCACATGAGACATCAAGTCCCATGTCAGCCTTGACCTGATAACATCCGCAATAAATCCTAGCATACATCACAACCAATCCATGCATCCAGACATAAATGTCATATTTATCATCATGCATAACCATAAGAAAGCCTATCAACGACAATACAATAACAACAAGTCTTATATAGACTTAAACAACATCAACCATCTACTCTAGTCCAAGGAATCCTGTCTGTAACATAAGGAGCATACACTAGATATAAACTACATAATGCCTCCAACACCTGAGGCTCACCAATCCTAAGGACCCGGAGGAACGGATGAACTCGTCCCTTGATTTGCACCTTGATCTGAAAACATATTGTATGAATGGGTGAGTCATACGCTCAGTGAATAAACAGGTTATAAGTAGTGTATAAAGCATATAACAATACAGTGCAGTTACAACATAAACCAATATGGCAGATATATCGATTCCATCGCTTTTATACAGTCTCTGTATCTTGGTAGCTTTTAATCTATGAACACCTGGAGCGCGGCCCCGACTCATGTTCATATGCAGTATGGATGTCCCGCGAGCTATGCCCATCCTCAGACACCATACTGCGAAACCCCGTGAGCTATGCCCCTCCTCAGGTTTCCATTTACGACCCCGCGAGCTATGCCCCTCCTCAGGTCGTTTTACCATCTCTTAATTCATTAAATTTTTATCTTATTTAGCGCTGTTAGTGGCACATAGCATCCATAATCACAACATAAATAATTCATCATCATCATCACACATTTCAGTCATATACTCACAATAAACCACGTACAGGCACATAATTCACATATACAGTTATATACAAAATTAACTACATATAACCCATTACTCACAGAGATGCTCAAATGAGCAAAACAGCACCGCCGGATCTAGGAGGAGTTGTCCGGAGCTTTCCTAGGAGACTGGAAATCTAGAGAACATAACAGAATCCTCTGAGACATAACAAAACTCAAACTCAACCCATAACCCCAGTTACTAACACTCTTAACACACTATATATATATAGGTATATAATAACCGTTTGAAATTACTTTACTTCAAAATAATAATTCATAGTTTACATAATACATTTCTCAATATAGAAAATATAATGAAATAATCATGTAACGGTAATACATAATAATATTTTCGAAAAGCATTTTCAAAGGGGTGAGAAAAACGGTTCTGCCTGCGAGACCACCGCCCGGGCAATCTCACCACCGCTCAGGCGGTCACATCACCGCTCAGGCGGTCACACCACCGCTTGGGCGGTCGAACCCCAGCAGAGCTGCTGGTTCGCGACAGCAATAGTAAATCAACCCCAAAAATCCGATTTTAACACCTAATAGACCAGAAAATCAGCATCAAACAACAATAACAACTATATTACAACATCATAACTCCATAACATCAAAGAAATCACAAATCCTCTCAAAAATCAAACAAAATCCCAAATATAAACCCTAAAACCCCAAAGCCGAGATTGGAGAGAAATAGACATTAATGGAGAAAAAGAAATGCTCTACACTTACCCACAAGCCAAGAGATGAGATTTGGCACAAAGATCTTCAAGATTGGTGAAGGTTTCCTAGAGAGAGAGAGAGAGAATTAGAGAGAGGAAGAAGAAAAGAAAATGGAGGGGTGAGGAAGAAGGGAGCACGGGAGGGAGAAGAGAAAGAAGGAAGAAAAAAGGAAAAGAAAAGGGAGGTGGGGCCCGCTAGGTGTCTTGTCTCCCCGAGATGTATCGTGGTCTCTTACTCATACAAACTCAGAATACCCGAGGTATTACATTTCTCAACTAACTTTAAAAATTCGCAGCAAAAGATTTGACCTTGGGAGGGTAAATCCGCAGCTAGTTTGCTGAGACTTTTTCTGCAAAAAATTTTGCAAAAAAATTTGAAGCAAAATCCGCAGCAAACGTGAGCAGATAAATCCACAGGTAATTTTTTTTGCAGGTAAATCCATAGGTAAATTTTTGCAGGAAATTTTGTTTTGCAGCTAAAGTCCCAACAAATATTTGCAAATAAATCCACAGGTAAATAGTTCGCAACTAAATCCGCAGGTAATTATTTCCAGCTAAATCTCCAACTAATTTTTCCCATCTAAATCCACAGCTAATACTTTTGATTTTTTTTTTCAGGATCAATTTTTTCCCTAGAAAATAAATACAAATTTAATATTAACCAATAACATCTGTCTAATTGTATAATATCTCTATAAAGTCATCAATAAATAACTAATTTACTCATTAGATAATATGTTTAAAAGTCAAATTCATAGAAATAGTAAATTTAATTGTAACTTAAGTATTCATGCACTCCAAATATTTAGTAGATTAAAATTTTAACAAAAGAGATTCAAAACATAGAAGGAAGCATTACCTGAACAGAAGCACAAGAACCGCGAGATAAGCGAAATCGACTCTCCGACGCAAGAGAGAGAACAACATCAATACTTCGCCGGAGAGGAATCGGGCCACAACAACGGCAAAGAAAACCACCACCAGCACTTTGGAGTCCTCACTTGGCTTCAAGGAATTTTCCAGATCTGAAAAGTGGAAAATAAAAAATCTAAATCAGATCCAAAGAGAGTGACTTCATTAACAATGAGATCGACAACAATGCTGGTGGAGAAAAGAAAGAGGATGAGAGTTAACCAGAGCTCCACAACCTCCTTCTGCCCGCGCTTCTTAGATCTAGAGAGAGCTCCAACGAGAAGGAGAGTGGCACTTTTGTCTTGAGAGAGAAAAAGAACAGCGGCAGCAGCAACATGTAAGCTCCAGAACCCTTCTGAGAGAATTAGGCATAATTCTCTTAGAGTTGTGAAGGTTTTAAAGATAACAAGGTAAGCCATAAGTATAAAAATTTTACTTAAGGTTTTGCTAATATGTGCGCTAAGTGTCTCAGAAAGCTTTAGATTTTTGCAAAACCATGAGTAAAGACCAAGACAAAACATCAAGTAGCCTCGAGATCAATTGATAAAATCATAGCGCCAAAGATATCAGAAAGGATGTCTCAGAAGCGCAGAAGGTGAAAACATGTTTCTGAGGAAAGAACACTGTCGCCTCAGAAGGGTCTCAGAAGACCTTGCGACTAAGTGGTTCTCAAAAGGGTCCCCCCTCAGAAGGTTCGCCTCAGAAGTCCGTACAACTCTCAGAAAGTTGGACTCAGAAGCAACCAAGTGTCTGGACTCAAGGGGTCGCAAGAAGTCTCAGAAAGCTCGCTACAACTAGCTAAGGAAGTGAGAACACGCGCACTGTGCAGTTCTGAAAAGTTCCTCATTTCGCGCTGACTGTAGCAGGGAGCCGTTCTGAAAAGGACACAGCCACATAAGCAAAGTGAAAGCCTCTGATTTCGCGGCTCTTTAATGCCTATATATATGAGTTCAATTCCAGAGCAATGTGACGAAATTCTTGCGCTAAAAACTCTTGATTAAACGTGCAAAAACTCTGCTGAATTGAAAATCATATGTGAAAACTTAGAACTTTCTCAGAAAGACAATTTTACGGAATTGTTCTTTCAACTTTGCGAAAATCTTCTAGTTCTGTATTGGTGTAAATTCTTACAATTGTAAGTTAAATCTAGAAGTCTACTAAGGGTCAAATTAAGTTTGTAACTTAATCTTGGTAGTTGGTTTTCAAGGCAAAAACAACTTTCCGAAAAACGCTAAGTCCTTCGTTGTTTGAAGGCAGTTTAAGTCCTCAAGTGTTTTGAGGCAAAGTTTAAGTCCTTAAGTGTTTAAGGCAAAGAAGTCCTCAGTGTGAGGCAAGGAAGTCCTCTAGTGTTGGAGGCAAAGAAGTCCTCTAGTGTGAGGCAAGGAAATCCACTTCGGGTTGTGAAGTGGTGGAAGTCCTTTACTTGGTAAAGGCAGTGTTGTCTGGGAAGGCACTTTAAGAAGAATATCCAAGAACTCTCAACTGAAGGTTGAGGACTGGAGTAGGTTGGTTATAACCGAACCAGTATAAAATTCTTTGTGTTAAGCTTTTCTCCCTTACTCTTTACTTGCATAAATCTTTGAGGAAAACTTTGCCACGATTTTAATTAAGAAGTCTCGTGAAAACTTTATTGATTCAAATCAGAAAGTGTTTAAGAAATTCTAACGTAAAGTCATTTTCTTAAAATTGCTCAGAAAGGAACTTTCTCAGAAAGACTAAGTTCTCAGAAACTTAATCTTCTCCGAAAGCAATTTCCGCTGCAAACTCTTAATTCTACCTTCTGAGTAAAAACAACTTTCTAAGTAAAAGTTTTAAGAAGTAATTTTTAAAACTTGCACGATTCAACCCCCCCTTCTCGTGCACACATACACTTTCAATTGGCATCAGAGCTCGGTCCTTAAGTGGTTGAGCACTTCGCAGTGTCAAGGAAAAAGATCCACGAAGGGAAATATGAATTCACCAGCTGCATTCATATCAGATGGGGCTTCAATAAACAGACCTCCGATGTTTCTTGGAGACAGCTTCGACTACTGGCGTGACAGGATGACGCTATTCATCAAGCACACCAGTCTGGACTTATGGGATAGGATCGAGAATGGAGACTATCAGCCTCTGCAGACAATTACAGAGGATGTTGTAGTTGCAACAGACGCTGAGCCAGGAGTGGCACCTCCAGCACTCAGAACCTATACAAGACGAGTCCCTAAGGACGAATGGACTCAAGAGATGAAGGAGAAGATACAACTCAACTTCAAAGCTAAATACATTCTTCTCTGCGCCTTGCCCAAGGTAGAATACGACAAGATTGTGTCGTGTGACACCGCTCAAGAAATTTGGGAGAGATTACACATGCTGCATGAAGGAAATGATGAAGTCAAGGAAACCAAGGTATCAATGCTCGTACATAAGTACGAGTCCTTCTGCATGCAACCTGAGGAAACCATTGACAACATGTCAATAAGGTTTCTCCACATCATAAATCAGCTAAAGGTCTTGGGAAAGACCTACTCCAACGCTGAGATGGTGAGGAAAATTCTCAGAAGCCTCTCTGCCAAGTGGCGCCCAAAGGTGACAGCGATCCAAGAAGCAAAGGATATAAACCAGCTGGGTTTAGATGTATTGTTTGGCTCACTCAGAACTCACGAGATTGAGCTTGAAGGACTGCTTGGAGGACCATCTTCATCCTCAAGACCTCAGAAAGCTCTGGCTCTGAAAAGTCAGATCAAAAAGACTTCAAAAGCCCTAAAGGCTGAAGAAATATCTGAGTCTGAAAACGATCAAAACTCAGATTCCGATGAAGATGACATCTCTCTTCTAGTAAGGAAAATGAAGAAAGCTTGGAAGAGAAGACCAAGCAAAGACAAAGAGATCACCCCTAGAAAAGGAAAGTCAAAGCCTTCTGATGCCACATGTTTCGGCTGTGGAGAAAAGGGCCACTTCAGAACGGAGTGCCCTCAGAACAAGGGAAAGAAGAAGTTCATTCCCAAGAAGAAGAAGAAGGCAATGGCTGCTACATGGAGTGACTCAGAAGAGGAAGGCTCTGAGTCAGCAAGTGAAGAGGAAGCTAATGTCTGCTTCATGGCCGGTACTGACTATATTCTGGAAACAGAATCTGAGTCAGAAGAGGTACCAAACTCTCCTCCTCTCTCATGCTCATACAATGAGATCTCAGAACTCTATGAAGAGCTTCTGAGAGACTCAAACGAATTAGCTAACAATTTCAGCAAACTAAGAAAGTCTTTTAAACACTTAGAAGCTGAAAATGCTAGACTAATTCAAGAAGTAGAGAACCTAAGGCTTGAAAGAGATGACTTTAAAAATAGATATCTTGAAAGTCACAACCTCTATCAAGCTTTAGAAACAATGTCTTCTGTAACTGTTGAAAAGCCGAACTGGCTTTGATAGAATTACAAAAGACAAATGAGCTTCTCACTTCTGACTTAGTTAAGATGGTCAAGGGTGAAAAAATGATGACACTCTTGCTTGGTGGTCAAAGACCTTACAAGGATAAGAGTGGACTTGGTTATGAAGAAATCTTCGAACCAAATGATATTGATCCATCTTTAACTAAATCACCTCGCACGTGCATCGCATGTTTTAAGAGTGGCCATGGTTCTGAAGAATGTCCTATGTTGGAAAAAGGAAAAATCTCTAAGCCTCAGAAGGCTCAAAAGAAAACTCAGAAAGCAAAGCCTTCTAAGAAGACTAACCCCTCTCAGAAGGGTAAAACTTCTCAGAAAGCAAGTGCTTCTGAAAAGGGCAAACAAAAGGTCTCTGACTCTCAAAACCATGACCCTTCTAAGAAAAGAAGGCAAAAGTCCAAGAAAGCTAACAAGCAAGGACCCAACAAAGAATGGGTACCCAAATCTGTTAACTTTGTGACTGCAGGTACATCATCAAGCGCTGCTCCACCACCCCGATGAGCAGTGGTACCTTGACAGTGGCTGCTCAAGGCACATGACTGGAAGCAAGCACTGGTTCAGAAGTCTCAAGCCAAGAAAGGCGGAACAGTGCGATTCGGTGATGGCGCTAAGGGAGAGTCACTGCATAGGAGATGTTGGTAAGGATTCCTCTCATCAAATCTCAGATGTACTTTTGGTCGATGGCTTAACTCACAATCTATTAAGCATTAGTCAATTTTTGTGACAAAGGCTTAAAGGTTGAGTTTTATGCCAAGTATTGTCATGTGATTAATCTCACAAATGACAAGATCGTTCTGGAAGGAAAACGTGTTGGTAACATCTATGTTATCCATCTGGATGATCTAAAGGATCAAAACGTGGAGTGCCTTGTCTCTGTCCAAGAAGACAAATGGCTATGGCATAAGAAACTTGGTCATGCCCATATGAGACTTCTTTTCTGAACTCTCTCAGAAAGGACTTGTAAAGGGCCTTCCCAGCATTAAGTATCAGAAGGATGCAACCTGCGACTTCTGTGAAAGAGGGAAACAGGACCAAGGCTTCCTTTCCCAGTAAAAAGGGTATTTCTACTCAGAAACCACTGGAACTGCTCCACATGGATCTCTTTTGGACCAACCAGAACGGCTTCCCTCTCTGGAAAACGCTATGGTCTTGTCATAGTGGATGATTACTCCAGATTCACTTGGGTTTTCTTTCTAGCTTCTAAGGAAGAAACTTTTGAGAAGTTCAAAGCATTTGCGAAAAGAGTTTCAACTGAAAAGGATTCGCACATTCATGCCATTAGATCAGATCATGGTGGTGAATTTGAGAATCATGCTTTCGAAAAGTTTTGTGAAATCTGGGCATTGCTCACGAATTCTCATCCCAGAACTCCTCAACAAAATGGAGTAGCTGAGAGAAAGAATCGAAGCCTTCAAGAGATGGCAAGAACAATGCTCTTAGAAAGCGGACTTTCAAAAGGTTTCTGGGCTGAAGCAGTTAACACTTCATGCTACATTCAGAATCGAGTCTTTCTGAGACCAATTCTGAAAAAGACTCCTTACGAGCTATGGAAGAATAAAATACCAAACATTTCTTATTTCCATGTATTTGGTTCTTCTTGTTTTATTCTCAACACAAAGGACAAACTCTCTAAGTTTGATCCTAAGTCCGATGATGGATGCTTCCTAGGATACTCCTCAGTCTCTAAAGCTTACAGAGTATATAACAAAAGGAGTAAATGTGTTGAAGAGACAATCCATATTAAGTTCAAAGAACTTAGTAAGGACATGTCTCAGAAAGATGCAGACTTAGAAGATGAGTTTGAGAAACTCAACATCTCTTCTGAGAAAGCCAAAAAGAAAATTCTTATAGATGATGAGACTGACTTCCAACCCATGGAACAACCATCTCTATCTAAAAAAAATCTAGTAGCATCATCGAAGCTCCAGAACCTAGAGAATCTACTTCTCCAAATGCAATGGAATTTAGATCTCAGAAGGTCAAGCCTCTGATGACTCAGAAAGAGAACCTTCTGTGTCTCCTTCTCAGAACCCTACTCCTAAAGGGATTAGAGGCTCAAGAGACTTGAAGAACGTCTCTCAGAATGAAGTCTTGGGTAATCCAGAACGTGGCGTAAGAACCAGAAGGAACTACACAATCTTGCTATGGTTTCTGAACTTGAACCAGACTCCATAGAAGAGGCGTTAGATGATCCTAGCTGGGTAAATGCCATGCAGGATGAACTTGACCAATTCGAGAGAAATCAAGTTTGGAAACTAACTCAGAAGCCCAAAGGCAAGAGTGTCATTGGAACTAAATGGGTGTTTCGAAACAAACTTGATGAAAATGGTCAAGTCGTGAGAAACAAGGCCAGATTGGTTGCTCAAGGGTACAACCAACAAGAAGGGATAGACTACGATGAAACTTTTGCTCCAGTCGCAAGATTGGAAGCTATCAGAATGTTGCTAGCTTTTGCTGCACACAAAGGTTCAAACTCTATCAAATGGACGTCAAGTCTGCCTTCTTAATGGATACCTTTCTGAGGAAGTTTATGTAAAACAACCTCCTGGTTTTGTGAATGATGCATTCCCTGATCACGTATTTAAGCTTACGAAGGCTCTCTATGGTCTGAAACAAGCTCCCAGAGCTTGGTACGATAGATTGAGCTCCTTCCTGCTTAAAAACGGATTCTCAAGAGGGAAAGTGGACACAACTCTCTTTACACTCTCAGAAGACTCTGGCTTCTTGATTGTCCAGATTTATGTTGATGACATAATATTTGGCGCAACCAATGAATGCCTTTGCAAAGAATTCTCCAAGCTTATGCAAGGGGAATTCGAGATGAGCATGATGGGAGAATTAAAATTCTTCCTAGGATTGCAAATCAAGCAAGAGTCAGAAGGGACTGTTATCGACCAAGAGAAGTATACCAAAGAACTTCTGAGGAAGTTTCTGATGGATAAGGCCAAACCCATGAGCACTCCCATGCATCCCTCTCAAGTAATTGACTTGGATGAAGATGGTGAGAAAGTTTCAGAAAGCAACTATCGAGGGATGATTGGCTCACTTCTCTACTTAACTGCCTCCAGACCAGATATTCAACTTAGTGTTGGGATCTGTGCTAGATTCCAGTCTAAGCCTAAGCAATCACATTTAACTGCAGTTAAACGAATTTTACGATATTTAAGTGGAACTACTAATCTTGGTCTTTGGTACGAGAAAGGTTGTTCTTCTGATGTTGTAGGATATTGTGATGCTGACTACGCTGGAGATAGGATCGATTGCAAAAGCACAAGTGGCTGCTGCTGCTTCTTTGGAAAATGCTTGATCACTTGGTCTTGCAAGAAGCAAAATACGATCGCCCTATCAACTGCTGAAGCTGAATATGTGTCTGCTGCGAACTGCTGTTCTCAGATGCTCTGGATTAAGAATCAGCTACTTGATTATCAATTAAGGTACACCAAAATTCCTATCCTTTGTGATAATACAAGTGCTATCAACTTAGCTAAGAATCCTATTCAGCATTCTCGATCTAAGCACATTGATATAAAACATCATTTTTAT
Organism: Aeschynomene evenia; assembly: GCA_013621005.1. Taxonomy (NCBI): domain Eukaryota; kingdom Viridiplantae; phylum Streptophyta; class Magnoliopsida; order Fabales; family Fabaceae; genus Aeschynomene; species Aeschynomene evenia. The sequence goes on along the minus strand of RYYW01000236.1, from coordinate 1,586 downwards.
TCGGGATCATGTGCAAAAAGGCGACATTGAACTCAAATTTGTGAATACTGAGGATCAAATCTCAGATATATTTACAAAGCCTTTACCGAGGATCGTTTCAATGTTCTGAAAGGACTTCTTAAGTTAAGACGTTTCTAAGTACTTTGAAATTAGAATTTTTCTCTTAGAAACCCCTTTTAGTCCTAGTTTAGACTCTGAGACAACAAAATAGAACTAAGCTTCTGAGCTAGAAGTAGGATAAACACAGAAAACTCTATCTGAGAAAATTTGTTCTCAGAAGACTCATCCCAGAAAGGAGATCTTCTGAAACATTTCTCAGAAGGAGCATCCCTCAGAAGGACCACTTCCCTCAGAAGGGTACCTTCCGAGAAACAAGTTACCAACGGTAACTTTTGGGACAAGCGTCAGAAACGGCTAGTTACAAGCCAGTTCTATAAATACTCAAGGCATTGTTCCAGTTGAGCACTTTGCTTAAAACATACCAAAACTCTGCCAAATCCTCTCCTCGCTTTCCAATCTTCATCTGTTTCATATTCCATCTCTCTCTCTCTCTGCTATCTCTACTCACTTGTCCTTCTCTATCTCCCCTCATCTCATTCCAAACTTAAATTTTTTTTTAAATGGCCTCCTCTGGAGAAATTAAGGGATTAATGAGAAACAACCTTAATGAGGTTTCAGAAGACATCCTCTACGAGGATGAGAAGATGCAATCCCTATTTCACAAGACCTATCTCCCACGGAATCTAGCCATGGGAAGGGTATTGCCTCTCAATGTCTACAACCAGGTGGACGAACTTCAGCTCACTTTTCTGAAGCAACCTGGATGGCCAGCCATGATGAGCTCCGAGGATGTATGCTACCCAAATGTGGTAAGGGCCTTCTACTCGCAAATCGAAAGGTTCACCAACAAAGGGTCAAGAGCACGATTGCTGATCAAAAGATCCGCTTCTCCTCCTCTGACATCAACAAAAATTTTCAAGACCTTGAATGGTGGTGCTGTCATCGCCGACGACCCAGAATGGGTCAAGGAGGTAGATGACTCAGAAGAAGAAGTGGTAACACTTCTAACTGGTAGCAACAGTCTACCACTCAAGGGCGTGAAGGTGCCTCATCTCACGCAAGAAGCCAGAATCATCTTCTCAGTTATCCAGCATACCCTTCTCCCTCGGATTGGAGACATGGGGAACGTCACCACCATGGATGCATGCCTACTGTACCACCTGCTGAAGAAGGAAAGAGTAGACTTTGGAAGGATGATGCTCAACTACATGATGCACCAAGCTCATCCTAAGAGGGCTCTCACAAGTCTACCTTACGGAAGCCTTCTGACCAAAATTCTCAACCATCTCTCCTTCCCACTTGAAGACTACGAGTATGTCTTCAACCACAGCAAATTCACGATGGTCACTTTCAACAACATCAAGAAGAAGAAGGAGGAAGCAAAGCCTTCTAAGGGAGCTGCTGGTCCCAACCAGCCCTCTAAGGCTGAAAAAGGAAAGGAAAAGGTTTCCGATCCTTCAGAAAAGAAGAAGAAGAAGCAAAAGGTGACTCATCCTTCTCCAACAAGGGTGACAAGGAGTATGGCT
>RYYW01000235.1:60111-72532 GCA_013621005.1 Aeschynomene evenia | reverse complement strand
GTCACTAGGAAGTTGTAGATAACCAAAGGATGATGTAATGAGCCTATTTTGGTCCTAATTGAGTGTATTGAGCATCATTTGGTCTTACTTTGGTCAATTCGTCCATTTTAGTCATTAGGATGATACCAAAGGATGATGTAATGAGCCTACTTTGGTCCTGATTGAGTGTATTGAGCTTCATTGGTCTTACTTTGGTCAATGGCTTCCATTTTAGTCACTAGGATGTTGTAGATAACCAAAGGATGATGTAATGAGCCTATTTTGGTCCTAATTGAGTGTATTGAGCTTCATTTGGTCTTACTTTGGTCAATTCGTCCATTTTAGTCATTAGGATTTTGTAGATTACCAAAGGATGATGTAATGAGCTCTATTTGGTCCTAATTGAGTGTATTGAGCTTCATTTGGTCTTACTTGGTCAATTCTTCCATTTTAGTCACTAGGAGTTGTAGATAACCAATAGATGATTGTAATGAGCTATTTTTTGGTCTAATTGAGTGTATTGTGCTTCATTTGTCTACTTGGTCCAATCTTTCATTTTAGTCACTAGGATGTTGTAGATTACCAAAGGATGATGTAATGAGCTATTTTGGTCCTAATTGAGTGTATTGAGCTTCATTTGGTCTACTTTGGTCAATGTCCATTTAGTCACTAGGAATGTTGTAGATAACCAAAGGGAGATGAATGCCTAATGAGTACAGGCCTATTGTTGTTGTCCTAATTGAGTGTATGTAAATGAGCATCATTTGAGTCCTTACTTTTGGTCAATTCGTCCATTTTAGTCATTAGGATGTTGTAGATTACCAAAGGATGATTAATGAGCCCTACTTTGGTCCTGAATTGAGTGTATTGAGCTTCAATTTGTCTTACTTTTGGTCAATGGCTCCATTTTAGTCACTAGGATGTTGTAGATAAGTCCAAAGGATGATGTAAATGAAGCCTTATTTTGGTCCTAATGAAGTGTAATTGAGCTTCATTTGGTCTTACTTTGGTCAATTCCGTCCATTTTAGTCATTAGGATTTGTAGATTACAAAGGATGATGTAATGAGCCTACTTTGGGTCCTGATTGAGTGTATTGAGCTTCATTTGGTCTTACTTTGGTCAATGGCTCCATTTTAGTCACTAGGATGTTGTAGATAACCAAAGGATGATGTAATGAGCCTTTTTGGTCCTAATTGAGTGTATTGAGCTTCATTTGGTCTTACTTTGGTCAATTCGTCCATTTTAGTCATTAGGATCCAAAGGATGATGTAATGAGTCTATTTTGGTCCTAATTGAGTGTATTGAGCTTCATTTGACTTACTTTGGTCAATTCGTCCATTTTAGTCACTAGGATGTTGTAGATAACAAAGGATGACGTAATGAGCCTTTTGGTCCTAATTGAGTGTATTGAACTTCATTTGGTCTTACATTGGTCAATACTTCCCTTTTAGTCACTAGGATGTTGTAGATTACCAAAGGATGATGTAATGAGCCTATTTTTGTCCTAATTGAGTGTATTGAGCTTCATTTGGTCCTACTTTGGTCAATGGCTCCATATTAGTCACTAGGAAGTTGTAGATAACCAAAGGATGATGTAATGAGCCTATTTTGGTCCTAATTGAGTGTATTGAGTATCATTTGTCTTACTTTGGTCAATTCGTCCATTTTAGTCATTAGGATGTTGTAGGATTACCAAAGGATGATGTAATGAGCCTACTTTGGTCCTGATTGGAGTGTATTGATGCTTCATTGGTCCTTACTTTGGTCAATGGCTCCATTTTAGTCACTAGGAGTTTGTAGATAACCAAAAGGATGATGTAATGAGCCTATTTTGTGTCCTTAATTGAGTGTATTGAGCATCATTTGTCTTACTTTGGTCAATTCGTCCATTTTAGTCATTAGGATTTTGTAGTTACCAAAGGATGATGTAATGAGCCTACTTTGGTCCTGATTGAGTGTATTGAGCTTCATTTGGTCTTACTTTGGTCAATGGACTCCATTTTAGTCACTAGGATGTTGTAGATAACCAAAGGATGATGTAATGAGCCTATTTTGGTCCTAATTGAGTGTATTGTGCTTCATTTGGTCTTACTTGTCATTCTTTCATTTTAGTCACTAGGATTTGTGGATTACCAAAGGATGATGTAATGAGTCTATTTTGGTCCTAATTGAGTGTATTGAGCTTCATTTGGTCTTACTTTGGTCAATTCGTCCATTTTAGTCACTAGGATGTTGTAGATAACCAAAGGATGACGTAATGAGCCTATTTTGGTCCTAATTGAGTGTATTGACTTCATTTAGTCTTACATGGTCAATACTTCCCTTTTAGTCACTAGGATGTTGTAGATTACCAAATGATGATGTAATGAGCCTATATTTTGTCCTAATTGAGTGTATTGAGCTTCATTTGGTCCTACTTAGGTCAATGGCTCCATTTTAGTCACTAGGAAGTTGTAGATAACCAAAGGATGATGTAATGAGCCTATTTTGGTCCTAATTGAGTGTATTGAGCATCATTTGGTCTTACTTTGGTCAATTCGTCCATTTTAGTCATTAGGATATTGTATATTACCAAAGGATGATGTAATGAGCCTACTTTGGTCCTGATTGAGTGTATTGATCTTCATTTGTCTTACTTTGGTCAATGGCTCATTTTAGTCACTAGGATGTTGTAGATAACCAAAGGATGATGTAATGAGCCTTTTTGGTCCTAATTGAGTGTATTGAGCTTCATTTGGTCTTACTTTGGTCAATTCGTCCATTTTAGTCATTAGGATTTTGTAGATTACCAAAGGATGATGTAATGAGTCTATTTTGGTCCTAATTGAGTGTATTGAGCTTCATTTGGACTTACTTTGGTCAATTCGTCCATTTTAGTCACTAGGATGTTGTAGATAACCAAAGGATGACGTAATGAGCCTATTTTGGTCCTAATTGAGTGTATTGAGCTTCATTTGGTCTTACTTTGGTCAATTCGTCCATTTTAGTCACTAGGATGTTGTAGATTACCAAAGGATGATGTAATGAGCCTATTTTGGTCCTAATTGAGTGTATTGAGCTTCATTTGGTCCTACTTTGGTCAATGGCTCCATTTTAGTCACTAGGAAGTTGTAGATAACCAAAGGATGATGTAATGAGCCTATTTTGGTCCTAATTGAGTGTATTGAGCATCATTTGATCTTACTTTGGTCAATTCGTCATTTTAGTCATTAGGATTTGTAGATTACCAAAGGATGATGTAATGAGCCTACTTTGGTCTGATTGAGTGTATTGCTTCATTTGGTCTACTTTGGTCAATGGCTCCATTTTAGTCACTAGGAAGTTGTAGATAACCAAAGGATGATGTAATGAGCCTATTTTGGTCCTAATTGAGTGTATTGAGCATCATTTGGTCTTACTTTGGTCAATTCGTCCATTTTAGTCATTAGGATGTTGTAGATTACCAAAGGATGATGTAATGAGCCTACTTTGGTCCTGATTGAGTGTATTGAGCTTCATTTGGTCTTACTTTGGTCAATGGCTCCATTTTAGTCACTAGGATGTTGTAGATAACCAAAGGATGATGTAATGAGCCTATTTTTGGTCCTAATTGAGTGTATTGAGCTTCATTTGGTCTTACTTTGGTCAATTCGTCCATTTTAGTCATTAGGATTTTGTAGATTACCAAAGGATGATGTAATGAGCCTATTTTGGTCCTAATTGAGTGTATTGAGCTTCATTTGTCTTACTTTGGTCAATTCGTCCATTTTAGTCACTAGGATGTTGTAGATAACCAAGGATGATGTAATGAGCCTATTTTGGTCCTAATTGAGTGTATTGAGCTTCATTTGGTCTTACTTTGGTCAATTCTCATTTTAGTCACTAGGATGTTGTAGATTACCAAAGGATGATGTAATGAGCCTATTTTTGTCCTAATTGAGTGTATTGAGCTTCATTTGGTCTTACTTTGGTCAATGCTCCATTTTAGTCACTAGGATGTTGTAGATAACCAAAGGATGATGTAATGAGCCTATTTTGGTCCTAATTGAGTGTATTGAGCTATCATTTTATTGGTCATTACTTTGGTCAATTCGTCCATTTTAGTCATTAGGATGTTGTAGATTACCAAAGGATGATGTAATGAGCCTACTTTTGGTCCTGATTGAGTGTATTGAGCTTCATTTGGTCTTACTTTGGTCAATGGCTCCATTTTAGTCACTAGGATGTTGTAGATAACCAAAGGATGATGTAATGAGCCTATTTTGGTCCTAATTGAGTGTATTGAGCATCATTTGAGTCCTTACTTTGGTCAATTCGTCCATTTTAGTCATTAGGATGTTGTAGATTACCAAAGGATGATGTAATGAGCCTACTTTAGTCCTGATTGAGTGTATTGAGCTTCATTTGGTCTTACTTTGGTCAATGACTCCATTTTAGTCACAAGGATGTTGTAGATACCAAAGGATGATCTAATGAGCCTATTTTGGTCCTAATTGAGTGTATTGTGCTTCATTTAGTCTTACTTTGGTCAATTCTTTCATTTTAGTCACTAGGATTTTGTGGATTACCAAAGGATGATGTAATGAGTCTATTTTGGTCCTAATTGAGTGTATTGAGCTTCATTTGGTCTTACTTTGGTCAATTCGTCCATTTTAGTCACTAGGATGTTGTAGATAACCAAAGGATGACGTAATGAGCCTATTTTGTTCCTAATTGAGTGTATTGAACTTCATTTGGTCTTACATTGGTCAATACTTCCCTTTTAGCCACTAGGATGTTGTAGATTACCAAATGATGATGTAATGAGCCTATATTTGTCCTAATTGAGTGTATTGAGCTTCATTTGGTCCTACTTAGGTCAATGGCTCCATTTTAGTCACTAGGAAGTTGTAGATAACCAAAGGATGATGTAATGAGCCTATTTTGGTCCTAATTGAGTGTATTGAGCATCATTTGGTCTTACTTTGGTCAATTCGTCCATTCTAGTCATTAGGATATTGTATATTACCAAAGGATGATGTAATGAGCCTACTTTGGTCCTGATTGAGTGTATTGAGCTTCATTTGGTCTTACTTTGGTCAATGGCTCCATTTTAGTCACTAGGATGTTGTAGATAACCAAAGGATGATGTAATGAGCCTTTTTTGGTCCTAATTGAGTGTATTGTGCTTCATTTGGTCTTACTTTGGTCAATTCGTCCATTTAAGTCATTAGGATTTTGTAGATTACCAAAGGATGATGTAATGAGTCTATTTTGGTCCTAATTGAGTGTATTGAGCTTCATTTGACCTTACTTTGGTCAATTCGTCCATTTTATTCACTAGGATGTTGTAGATAACCAAAGGATGACGTAATGAGCCTATTTTGGTCCTAATTGAGTGTATTGAACTTCATTTAGTCTTACATTGGTCAATACTTCCCTTTTAGTCACTAGGATGTTGTAGATTACCAAATGATGATGTAATGAGCCTATTTTTGTCCTAATTGAGTGTATTGAGCTTCATTTGGTCCTACTTAGGTCAATGGCTCCATTTTAGTCACTAGGAAGTTGTAGATAACCAAAGGATGATGTAATGAGCCTATTTTGGTCCTAATTGAGTGTATTGAGCATCATTTGGTCTTACTTTGGTCAATTCGTCCATTTTAGTCATTAGGATATTGTATATTACCAAAGGATGATGTAATGAGCCTACTTTGGTCCTGATTGAGTGTATTGAGCTTCATTTGGTCTTACTTTGGTCAATGGCTCCATTTTAGTCACTAGGATGTTGTAGATAACCAAAGGATGATGTAATGAGCCTTTTTTGGTCCTAATTGAGTGTATTGAGCTTCATTTGGTCTTACTTTGGTCAATTCGTCCATTTTAGTCATTAAATTTTGTAGATTACCAAAGGATGATGTAATGAGTCTATTTTGGTCCTAATTGAGTGTATTGAGCTTCATTTGGTCTTACTTTGGTCAATTCGTCCATTTTAGTCACTAGGATGTTGTAGATAACCAAAGGATGACGTAATGAGCCTATTTTGGTCCTAATTGAGTGTATTGTGCTTCATTTAGTCTTGCTTTGTTCAATTCGTCCATTTTAGTCACTAGGATGTTGTAGATTACCAAAGGATGATGTAATGAGCCTATTTTGGTCCTAATTGAGTGTATTGAGCTTCATTTGGTCCTACTTTGGTCAATGGCTCCATTTTAGTCACTAGGAAGTTGTAGATAAACAAAGGATGATGTAATGAGCCTATTTTGGTCCTAATTGAGTGTATTGAGCATCATTTGATCTTACTTTGGTCAATTCGTCCATTTTAGTCATTAGGATTTTGTAGATTACCAAAGGATGATGTAATGAGCCTATTTTGGTCCTACTTTGGTCAATGGCTTCATTTTAGTCACTAGGAAGTTGTAGATAACCAAAGGATGATGTAATGAGCCTATTTTGGTCCTAATTGAGTGTATTGAGCATCATTTGATCTTACTTTGGTCAATTCGTCCATTTTAGTCATTAGGATGTTGTAGATTACCAAGGATGATGTAATGAGCCTACTTTGGTCCTGATGAGTGTATTGAGCTTCATTTGGTCTTACTTTGGTCAATGGCTCCATTTTAGTCACTAGGATGTTGTAGATAACCAAAGGATGATGTAATGAGCCTATTTTGGTCCTAATTGAGTGTATTGTGCTTCATTTGGTCTTACTTTGGTCAATTCTTCATTTTAGTCACTAGGATGTTGTAGATTACCAAGGATGATGTAATGAGTCTATTTTGGTCCTAATTGAGTGTATTGAGCTTCATTTGGTCTTACTTTGGTCAATTCGTCCATTTTAGTCACTAGGATGTTGTAGATAACCAAAGGATGACGTAATGAGCCTATTTTGGGCCTAATTGAGTGTATTGAACTTCATTTGGTCTTACATTGGTCAATACTTCCCTTTTAGTCACTAGGATGTTGTAGATTACCAAATGATGATGTAATGAGCCTATTTTGGTCCTAATTAAGTGTATTGTGCTTCATTTAGTCTGACTTTGGTTAATTCTTTCATTTTAGTCACTAGGATGTTGTAGATTACCAAAGGATGATGTAATGAGTCTATTTTGGTCCTAATTGAGTGTATTGAGCTTCATTTAGTCTTACTTTGTTCAATTCGTCCATTTTAGTCACTAGGATGTTGTAGATTACCAAAGGATGATGTAATGAGCCTATTTTGGTCCTAATTGAGTGTATTGAGCTTCATTTGGTCCTACTTTGGTCAATGGCTCCATTTTAGTCACTAGGAAGTTGTAGATAACCAAAGGATGATGTAATGAGCCTATTTTGGTCCTAATTGAGTGTATTTAGCACATTTGGTCTTACTTTGGTCAATTCGTCCATTTTAGTCATTAGGATGTTGTAGATTACCAAAGGATGATGTAATGATCCTACTTTGGTCCTGATTGAGTGTATTGAGCTTCATTCGGTCTTACTTTGGTCAATGGCTCCATTTTAGTCACTAGGATGTTGTAGATAACCAAAGGATGATGTAATGAGCCTATTTTGGTCCTACTTTGGTCATGGCTTCATTTTTAGTCACTAGGAAGTTGTAGATAACCAAAGGATGATGTAATGAGCCTATTTTGGTCCTAATTGAGTGTATTGAGCTTCATTTGGTCTACTTTGGTCAATGGCTCCATTTTAGTCACTAGGAAGTTGTAGATAACCAAAGGATGATGTAATGAGCCTATTTTGGTCCTAATTGAGTGTATTGAGCATCATTTGGTCTTACTTTGGTCAATTCGTCCATTTTAGTCATTAGGATGTTGTAGATTACCAAAGGATGATGTAATGAGCCTACTTTGGTCCTGATTGAGTGTATTGAGCTTCATTTGGTCTTACTTTGGTCAATGGCTCCATTTTAGTCACTAGGATGTTGTAGATAACCAAAGGATGATGTAATGAGCCTATTTTGGTCCTACTTTGGTCAATGGCTTCATTTTAGTCACTAGGAAGTGTAGATAACCAAAGATGATGTAATGAGCCTATTTTGGTCCTAATTGAGTGTATTGAGCATCATTTGATCTTACTTTGGTCAATTCGTCATTTTAGTCATTAGGATTTGTAGATTACCAAAGGATGATGTAATGAGCCTACTTTGGTCCTGAATTGAGTGTATTGAGCTTCATTTGGTCTTACTTTGGTCAATGGCTCCATTTTAGTCACTAGGATGTTGTAGATAACCAAAGGATGATGTAATGAGCCTATTTGGTCCTAATTGAGTGTATTGAGCATCATTTGGTCTTACTTTGGTCAATTCGTCATTTTAGTCACTTAGGATGTTGTAGATTACCAAAGGATGATGTAATGAGTCTACTTTTGGTCCTGATTGAGTGTATTGAGCTTCATTTGGTCTTACTTTGGTCAATGGCTCCATTTTAGTCACTAGGATGTTGTAGAATAACCCAAAGGATGATGTAATGGCCTATTTTGTCCTAATTGAGTGTTTGAGCTTCATTTGTCCTACTTTGGTCAATGGCTCCATTTTAGTCACTAGGAAGTTGTAGATAACCAAAGGATGATGTAATGAGCCTATTTTGGTCCTAATTGAGTGTATTGAGCATCATTTGGTCTTACTTTGGTCAATTCGTCCATTTTAGTCATTAGGATGTTGTTGATTACCAAAGGATGATGTAATGAGCCTACTTTTGGTCCTGATTGAGTGTATTGAGCTTCATTTGGTCTTACTTTGGTCAATGGCTCCATTTTAGTCACTAGGATGTTGTAGATAACCAAAGGATGATGTAATGAGCCTATTTTGGTCCTAATTGAGTGTATTGTGCTTCATTTGGTCTTACTTTGGTCAATTCTTTCATTTTAGTCACTTAGGATTTTGTAGATTACCAAAGGATGATGTAATGAGTCTATTTTGGTCCTAATTGAGTGTATTGAGCTTCATTTGGTCTTACTTTGGTCAATTCGTCCATTTTAGTCACTAGGATGTTGTAGATACCAAAGGATGATGTAATGAGCCTATTTTGGTCCTAATTGAGTGTATTGAGCTTCATTTGGTCTTACTTTGTCAATCTCCATTTTAGTCACTAGGATGTTGTAGATACCAAAGGATGATGTAATGAGCCTATTTTGTCCTAATTGAGTGTATTGAGCTTCATTTGTCTTACTTTGGTCAATTCTTCCATTTTAGTCACTAGGATGTTGTAGATTACCAAAGGATGATGTAATGAGCCTATTTTGGTCCTAATTGAGTGTATTGAGCTTCATTTGTCTTACTTTGGTCAATTCGTCATTTTAGTCACTAGGATGTTGTAGATTACCAAAGGATGATGTAAGAGCCTATTCTTTGGTCCTACTTTGGTCAATGGCTTCATTTTAGTCACTAGGAAGTTGTAGATAACCAAAGGATGATGTAATGAGCCTATTTTGGTCCTAATTGAGTGTATTGAGCATCATTTGATCTTACTTTGGTCAATTCGTCCATTTTAGTCATTAGGATTTTGTAGATTACCAAAGGATGATGTAATGAGCCTACTTTGGTCCTGATTGAGTGTATTGAGCTTCATTTGGTCTTACTTTGGTCAATGGCTCCATTTTAGTCACTAGGATGTGTAGATAACCAAAGGATGATGTAATGAGCCTATTTTGGTCCTAATTGAGTGTATTGAGCATCATTTGGTCTTACTTTGGTCAATTCTGTCCCATTTTTAGTCATAGGATGTTGTAGATTACCAAAGGATGATGTAATGAGCCTATTTTGGTCCTAATTGAGTGTATTGAGCTTCATTTGGTCTTACTTTGGTCAATGGCTCCATTTTAGTCACTAGGAAGTTGTAGATACCAAAGGATGATGTAATGAGCCTATTTTGGTCCTAATTGAGTGTATTGAGCTTCATTTAGTCTTACTTTGGTCAATTCGTCCATTTTAGTCATTAGGATGTTGTAGATTACCAAAGGATGATGTAATGAGCCTACTTTGGTCCTGATTGAGTGTATTGAGCTTCATTTGGTCTTACTTTGGTCAATGGCTCCATTTTAGTCACTAGGATGTTGTAGATAACCAAAGGATGATGTAATGCCTATTTTGGTCCTTACTTTGGTCAATGGCTTTCATTTTAGTCACTAGGAAGTTGTAGATAACCAAAGGATGATGTAATGAGCCTATTTTGGTCCTAATTGAGTGTATTGAGCATCATTTGTCTTACTTTGGTCAATTCGTCCATTTTAGTCATTAGGATTTTGTAGATTACCAAAGGATGATGTAATGAGCCTACTTTGGTCCTGATTGAGTGTATTGAGCTTCATTTGGTCTTACTTTGGTCAATGGCTCCATTTTAGTCACTAGGATGTTGTAGATAACCAAAGGATGATGTAATGAGCCTATTTTGGTCCTAATTGAGTGTATTGTGCTTCATTTAGTCTTACTTTGGTCAATTCTTTCATTTTAGTCACTAGGAGATTACCAAAGGATGATGTAATGAGTCTATTTTGGTCCTAATTGAGTGTATTGAGCTTCACTTACTTGGTCAATTCGTCCATTTTAGTCACTAGGATGTTGTAGATAACCAAAGGATGACGTAATGAGCCTATTTTGGTCCTAATTGAGTGTATTGAACTTCATTTGGTCTTACATTGGTCAATATTTTAGTCACTAGGATGTTGTAGATTACCAAAGGATGATGTAATGAGCCTATTTTGGTCCTAATTGAGTGTATTGTTTCATTTAGTCTTACTTTGGTCAATTCTTTCATTTTAGTCACTAGGATGTTGTAGATTACCAAAGGATGATGTAATGAGTCTATTTTGGTCCTAATTGAGTGTATTGAGCTTCATTGTCTTACTTTGTTCAATTCGTCCTTTTAGTCACTAGGATGTTGTAGATTACCAAAGGATGATGTAATGAGGTCCAGCTTCATTTGGTCAATGGCTCCATTTTAGTCACTTGTAGAACCAAAGGAGTAATTATTTTGGTCCTTGAGCATCATTTGGTCTTACATTGGTCAATTTTCATTTTAGTCACTAGGATGTTCTAGATTACCAAAGGATGATGTAATGAGTCTATTTTGGTCCTAATTGAGTGTATTGAGCTTCATTTGGTCTTACTTTGGTCAATTCGTCCATTTTAGTCACTAGGATGTTGTAGATAACCAAAGGATGACGTAATGAGCCTATTTTGGTCCTAATTGAGTGTATTGAACTTCATTTGGTCTTACATTGGTCAATACTTCCCTTTTAGTCACTAGGATGTTGTAGATTACCAAATGATGATGTAATGAGCCTATTTTGGTCCTAATTGAGTGTATTGTGCTTCATTTAGTCTTACTTTGGTCAATTCTTTCATTTTAGTCACTAGGATGTTGTAGATTACCAAAGGATGATGTAATGAGTCTATTTTGGTCCTAATTGAGTGTATTGAGCTTCATTTGGTCTTACTTTGGTCAATCCATTTTAGTCACTAGGATGTTGTAGATAACCAAAGGATGACGTAATGATTGGTCTAATTTGTATTGTCATTTGGTCTTACATTGGTCAAATAGATTACCAAATGATGATGTAATGATTTTGGTCCTAATTGAGTGTATTGTGCTTCATTTAGTCTTACTTTGGTCAATTCTTTCATTTTAGTCACTAGGATGTTGTAGATTACCAAAGGATGATGTAATGAGTCTATTTTGGTCCTAATTGAGTGTATTGAGCTTCATTTGGTCTTACTTTGGTCAATTCGTCCATTTTAGTCACTAGGATGTTGTAGATTACCAAAGGATGATGTAATGAGCCTATTTTGGTCCTAATTGAGTGTATTGAGCTTCATTTGGTCCTACTTTGGTCAATGGTCACTTTGTAGATTGATGTAATGAGCCTATTTTGGTCTAATTGAGTGTATTGAACTTCATTTGGTCTTACATTGGTCAATACTTCCCTTTTAGTCACTAGGATGTTGTAGATTACCAAATGATGATGTAATAAGCCTATTTTGGTCCTAATTGAGTGTATTGTGTTTCATTTATTCTTACTTTGGTCAATTCTTTCATTTTAGTCACTAGGATGTTGTAGATTACCAAAGGATGATGTAATGAGTCTATTTTGGTCCTAATTGAGTGTATTGAGCTTCATTTAGTCTTACTTTGTCAATTCGTCCATTTTAGTCACTAGGATGTTGTAGATTACCAAAGGATGATGTAATGAGCCTATTTTGGTCCTAATTGAGTGTATTGAGCTTCATTTGGTCTACTTTGGTCAATGGCTCCATTTTAGTCACTAGGAAGTTGTAGATAACCAAAGGATGATGTAATGAGCCTATTTTGGTCCTAATTGAGTGTATTGAGCATCATTTGGTCTTACATTGGTCAATTCTTTCATTTTAGTCACTAGGATGTTGTAGATTACCAAAGGATGAATGAGTCTATTTTGGTCCTAATTGAGTGTATTGAGCTTCATTTGGTCTTACTTTGGTCAATTCGTCCATTTTAGTCACTAGGATGT
>RYYW01000235.1:37326-59731 GCA_013621005.1 Aeschynomene evenia | reverse complement strand
AACATCCTAGTGACTAAAATGGAGCCATTGACCAATAAGACCAAATGAAGCTCAATACACTCAATTAGGACCAAAATAGGCTCATTACATCATCCTTTGGTTATCTACAACATCCTAGTGACTAAAATGGAGCCATTGACCAAAGTAAGACCAAATGAAGCTCAATACACTCAATTAGGACCAAAATAGGCTCATTACATCATCCTTTGGTTATCTACAACATCCTAGTGACTAAAATGGAGCCATTGACCAAAGTAAGACCAAATGAAGCTCAATACTCAATTAGGACCAAAATAGGCTCATTACATCATCCTTTGGTTATCTAAACCTTCCTAGTGACTAAAATGGAGCCATTGACCAAAGTAAGACCAAATGAAGCTCAATACACTCAATTAGGACCAAAATAGGCTCATTACATCATCCTTTGGTTATCTACAACATCCTAGTGACTAAAATGGAGCCATTGACCAAAGTAAGACTAAAGAAGCTCAATACACTGAATTAGGACAAAAATAGGCTCATTACATCATCCTTTGGTATCTGTGACTAATTAAGACCAAATGAAGCTCAATACACTCAATTAGGACCAAAATAGGCTCATTACATCATCCTTTGTTATCTACAACATCCTAGTGACTAAAATGGAGCCATTGACCAAAGTAAGACCAAATGAAGCTCAATACACTCAATTAGGACCAAAATAGGCTCATTACATCATCCTTTGTTTATCTAAACATCCTAGTGACTAAAATGGAGCCATTGTCCAAAGTAAGACCAAATGAAGCTCAATACACTCAATTAGGACCAAAATAGGCTCATTACATCATCCTTTGGTTATCTAAAACATCCTAGTGACTAAAATGGAGCCATTGACCAAAGTAAGACCAAATGAAGGTCAATACACTCAATTAGGACAAAATAGGCTCATTACATCATCCTTTGGTTATCTAAACATCCTAGTGACTAAAATGGAGCCATTGACCAAAGTAAGACCAAATGAAGCTCAATACACTCAATATGGACCAAAATAGGCTCATTACATCATCCTTTGGTTATCTAAAACCTTTCCTAGTGACTAAAATGGAGCCATTGACCAAAGTAAGACCAAATGAAGCTCAATACACTCAATTACCAAAATAGGCTCATTACATCATCCTTTGGTTATCTAAACCTTCCTAGTGACTAAAATGGAGCCATTGACCAAGTAAGACCAAATGAAGCTCAATACACTCAATTAGGACCAAAATAGGCTCATTACATCATCCTTTGGTTATCTCCTAGTGACTAAAATGGAGCCATTGACCAAAGTAAGACCAATGAAGCTCAATACACTCAATTAGGACCAAAATAGGCTCATTACATCATCCTTTGGTTATCTACAACATCCTAGTGACTAAAATGGAGCCATTGACCAAAGTAATGAGCTCAATACACTCAATTAGACCAAAATAGGCTCATTACATCATCCTTTGGTTATCTACAACATCCTAGTGACTAAAATGGAGCCATTGGTAAGACCAATGAAGCTCAATACACTCAATTAGGACCAAAATAGGCTCATTACATCATCCTTTGGTTATCTAAACATCCTAGTGACTAAAATGGAGCCATTGACCAAAGTAAGACCAAATGAAGCTCAATACACTCAATTAGGACCAAAGGCTCATTACATCATCCTTTGGTTATCTACAACATCCTAGTGACTAAAATGGAGCCATTGACAAAAGTAAGACCAAATGAAGCTCAATACACTCAATTAGGACAAAAATAGGCTCATTACATCATCCTTTGGTTATCTACAACATCCTAGTGACTAAAATGGAGCCATTGACCAAAGTAAGACCAAATGAAGCTCAATACACTCAATAGGACAAAAATAGGCTCATTACATCATCCTTTGGTTATCTACAACATCCTAGTGACTAAAATGGAGCCATTGTCCAAATTAAGACCAAATGAAGCTCAATACACTCAATTAGGACCAAAATAGGCTCATTACATCATCCTTTGGTTATCTACAACATCCTAGTGACTAAAATGGAGCCATTGCCAAAGTAAGACCAAATGAAGCTCAATACACTCAATTAGGACCAAAATAGGCTCATTACATCATCCTTTGGTTATCTACAACATCCTAGTGACTAAAATGGAGCCATTGTCCAAAGTAAGACCAAATGAAGCTCAATACACTCAATTAGGACCAAAATAGGCTCATTACATCATCCTTTGGTTATCTAAACCTTTCCTAGTGACTAAAATGGAGCCATTGACCAAAGTAAGACTAAATGAAGCTCAATACACTGAATTAGGACAAAAATAGGCTCATTACATCATCCTTTGGTTATCTACAACATCCTAGTGACTAAAATGGAGCCATTGACCAAAGTAAGACTAAATGAAGCTCAATACACTCAATTAGGACAAAAATAGGCTCATTACATCATCCTTTGGTTATCTACAACATCCTAGTGACTAAAATGGAGCCATTGACCAAAGTAAGACCAAATGAAGCTCAATACACTCAATTAGGACAAAAATAGGCTCATTACATCATCCTTTGGTTATCTACAACATCCTAGTGACTAAAATGGAGCCATTGACCAAATTAAGACCAAATGAAGCTCAATACACTCAATTAGGACCAAAATAGGCTCATTACATCATCCTTTGGTTATCTACAACATCCTAGTGACTAAAATGGAGCTCAATACACTCAATTAGGACCAAAATAGGCTCATTACATCATCCTTTGGTTATCTACAACCTAGTGACTAAAATGGAGCCATTGACCAAAGTAAGACCAAATGAAGCTCAATACACTCAATTAGGACAAAAATAGGCTCATTACATCATCCTTTGGTTATCTACAACATCCTAGTGACTAAAATGGAGCCATTGTCCAAAGTAAGACCAAATGAAGCTCAATACACTCAATTAGGACCAAAATAGGCTCATTACATCATCCTTTGGTTATCTAAACCTTCCTAGTGACTAAAATGGAGCCATTGACCAAAGTAAGACCAAATGAAGCTCAATACACTCAATTAGGACCAAAATAGGCTCATTACATCATCCTTTGGTTATCTACAACATCCTAGTGACTAAAATGGAGCCATTGACTAAAGTAAGACCAAATGAAGCTCAATACACTCAATTAGGACAAAAATAGGCTCATTACATCATCCTTTGGTTATCTACAACATCCTAGTGACTAAAATGGAGCCATTGACCAAAGTAAGACCAAATGAAGCTCAATACACTCAATTAGGACCAAAATAGGCTCATTACATCATCCTTTGGTTATCTAAACCTTCCTAGTGACTAAAATGGAGCCATTGACCAAAGTAAGACCAAATGAAGCTCAATACACTCAATTAGGACCAAAATAGGCTCATTACATCATCCTTTGGTTATCTACAACATCCTAGTGACTAAAATGGAGCCATTGACCAAAGTAAGACCAAATGAAGCTCAATACACTCAAATTAGGACCAAAATAGGCTCATTACATCATCCTTTGGTTATCTACAACATCCTAGTGACTAAAATGGAGCATTGACCAAAGTAAGACCAAATGAAGCTCAATACACTCAATTAGGACCAAAATAGGCTCATTACATCATCCTTTGGTTATCTACAACATCCTAGTGACTAAAATGGAGCCATTGACCAAAGTAAGACCAAATGAAGCTCAATACAACTCAATTAGGACCAAAATAGGCTCATTACATCATCCTTTGGTTATCTACAACATTCCTAGTGACTAAAATGGAGCCATTGACCAAAGTAAGACCAAATGAAGCTCAATACACTCAATTAGGACACAAAATAGGCTCATTACATCATCCTTTGGTTTATCTACAACATCCTAGTGACTAAAATGGAGCCATTGACCAAAGTAAGACCAAATGAAGCTCAATACACTCAATTAGGACCAAAATAGGCTCATTACATCATCCTTTTGGTTATCTACAACATCCTAGTGACTAAAATGGAGCCATTGACCAAAGTAAGACCAAATGAAGCTCAATACACTCAATTAGGACCAAAATAGGCTCATTACATCATCCTTTGGTTATCTACAACATCCTAGTGACTAAAATGGAGCCATTGACCAAAGTAAGACCAAATGAAGCTCAATACACTCAATTAGGACCAAATAGGCTCATTACATCATCCTTTGGTATCTAAACCTCCTAGTGACTAAAATGGAGCCATTGACCAAAGTAAGACGAAACGAAGCTCAATACACTCATTTAGGACCAAAATAGGCTCATTACATCATCCTTTGGTTATCTACAACATCCTAGTGACTAAAATGGAGCCATTGACCAAAGTAAGACCAAATGAAGCTCAATACACTCAATTAGGACCAAAATAGGCTCATTACATCATCCTTTGGTTATCTAAACCTTCCTAGTGACTAAAATGGAGCTATTGATCCAAAGTAAGAACCAAATGAAGCTCAATACACTCAATTAGGACCAAAATAGGCTCATTACATCATCCTTTTGGTTATCTACAACATCCTAGTGACTAAAATGGAGCCATTGACCAAAGTAAGACCAAATGAAGCTCAATACACTCAATTAGGACCAAAAATAGGCTCATTACATCATCCTTTGGTTATCTACAACATCCTAGTGACTAAAATGGAGCCATTGTCCAAAGTAAGACCAAATGAAGCTCAATACACTCAAATTAGGACCAAAATAGGCTCATTACATCATCCTTTGGTTATCTAAACCATCCTAGTGACTAAAATGGAGCCATTGACCAAAGTAAGACCAAATGAAGCTCAATACACTCAATTAGGACCAAAATAGGCTCATTACATCATCCTTTGGTTATCTACAACATCCTAGTGACTAAAATGGAGCCATTGACTAAAGTAAGACCAAATGAAGCTCAATACACTCAATTAGGACCAAAATAGGCTCATTACATCATCCTTTGGTTATCTACAACATCCTAGTGACTAAAATGGAGCCATTGACCAAAGTAAGACCAAATGAAGCTCAATACACTCAATTAGGACCAAAATAGGCTCATTACATCATCCTTTGGTTATCTACAACCTTCCTAGTGACTAAAATGGAGCATTGACCAAAGTAAGACCAAATGAAGCTCAATACACTCAATTAGGACCAAATAGGCTCATTACATCATCCTTTGGTTATCTACAACATCCTAGTGACTAAAATGGAGCCATTGACCAAAGTAAGACCAAATGAAGCTCAATACACTCAATTAGGACCAAAATAGGCTCATTACATCATCCTTTGGTTATCTACAACATCCTAGTGACTAAATGGAGCCATTGACCAAAGTAAGACCAAATGAAGCTCAATACACTCAATTAGGACCAAAAATAGGCTCATTACATCATCCTTTGGTTATCTACAACATCTAGTGACTAAAATGGAGCCATTGACCAAAGTAAGACCAAATGAAGCTCAATACACTCAATTAGGACCAAAATAGGCTCATTACATCATCCTTTGGTTATCTACAACATCCTAGTGACTAAAATGGAGCCATTGTCCAAAGTAAGACCAAATGAAGCTCAATAACACTCAATTAGGACCAAAATAGGCTCATTACATCATCCTTTGGTTATCTACAACATCCTAGTGACTAAAATGGAGCCATTTGACCAAAGTAAGACCAAATGAAGCTCAATACACTCAATTAGGACCAAAATAGGCTCATTACATCATCCTTTGGTTATCTAAACTTCCTAGTGACTAAAATGGAGCCATTGACCAAAGTAAGACCAAATGAAGCTCAATACACTCAATTAGGACCAAATAGGCTCATTACATCATCCTTTGGTTATCTACAACATTCCTAGTGACTAAAATGGAGCCATTGACCAAAGTAAGACCAAATGAAGCTCAATACACTCAATTAGGACCAAAATAGGCTCATTACATCATCCTTTGGTTATCTACAACATCCTAGTGACTAAAATGGAGCCATTGACCAAAGTAAGACCAAATGAAGCTCAATACACTCAATTAGGACCAAAATAGGCTCATTACATCATCCTTTGGTTATCTACAACATCCTAGTGACTAAAATGGAGCCATTGACCAAAGTAAGACCAAATGAAGCTCAATACACTCAATATAGGACCAAAATAGGCTCATTACATCATCCTTTGGTTATCTACAACATCCTAGTGACTAAAATGGAGCCATTGTCCAAAGTAAGACCAAATGAAGCTCAATACACTCAATTAGGACCAAAATAGGCTCATTACATCATCCTTTGGTTATCTACAACATCCTAGTGACTAAAATGGAGCCATTGACCAAAGTAAGACCAAATGAAGCTCAATACACTCAATTAGGACCAAAATAGGCTCATTACATCATCCTTTGGTTATCTAAACATCCTAGTGACTAAAATGGAGCCATTGACCAAAGTAAGACCAAATGAAGCTCAATACACTCAATTAGGACCAAAAATAGGCTCATTACATCATCCTTTGGTTATCTACAACATCCTAGTGACTAAAATGGAGCCATTGATCCAAAGTAAGACCAAATGAAGCTCAATACACTCAATTAGGACCAAAATAGGCTCATTACATCATCCTTTGGTTATCTAAACATCCTAGTGACTAAAATGGAGCCATTGACCAAAGTAAGACCAAATGAAGCTCAATACACTCAATTAGGACCAAAATAGGCTCATTACATCATCCTTTGGTTATCTACAACATCCTAGTGACTAAAATGGAGCCATTGACCAAAGTAAGACCAAATGAAGCTCAATACACTCAATTAGGACCAAAATAGGCTCATTACATCATTCTTTGGTTATCTACAACATCCTAGTGACTAAAATGGAGCCATTGACCAAAGTAAGACCAAATGAAGCTCAATACACTCAAATAGGACCAAAATAGGCTCATTACATCATCCTTTGGTTATCTAAACCTTCCTAGTGACTAAAATGGAGCTATTGACCAAAGTAAGACCAAATGAAGCTCAATCACTCAATTAGGACCAAAATAGGCTCATTACATCATCCTTTGGTTATCTACAACATCCTAGTGACTAAAATGGAGCCATTGACCAAAGTAAGACCAAATGAAGCTCAATACACTCAAATAGGACAAAAATAGGCTCATTACATCATCCTTTGGTTATCTACAACATCCTAGTGACTAAAATGGAGCCATTGTCCAAAGTAAGACCAAATGAAGCTCAATACACTCAATTAGGACCAAATTAGGACCAAAATAGGCTCATTACATCATCCTTTGGTTATCTAAACCTTCCTAGTGACTAAAATGGAGCCATTGACCAAAGTAAGACCAAATGAAGCTCAATACACTCAATTAGGACCAAAATAGGCTCATTACATCATCCTTTGGTTATCTACAACATCATAGTGACTAAAATGGAGCCATTGTCATAAATAAGACCAAATGAAGCTCAATAAACGCAATTAGGACCAAAATAGACTCATTACATCATTCTTTGGTTATCTACAACATCCTAGTGACTAAAATGGAGCCATTGACCAAAGTAAGACCAAATGAAGCTCAATACACTCAAATAGGAGCAAAATAGGCTCATTACATCATCCTTTGGTTATCTAAACCTTCGTAGTGACTAAAATCGAGCCATTGTCCAAAGTAAGACCAAATGAAGCTCAATACACTCAATTAGGACCAAAATAGGCTCATTACATCATCCTTTGGTTATCTAAACCTTCCTAGTGACTAAAATGGAGCCATTGACCAAAGTAAGACCAAATGAAGCTCAATACACTCAATTAGGACCAAAATAGGCTCATTACATCATCCTTTGGTTATCTACAACATCCTAGTGACTAAAATGGAGCCATTGACCAAAGTAAGACCAAATGAAGCTCAATACACTCAATTAGGACCAAAATAGGCTCATTACATCATCCTTTGGTTATCTACAACATCCTAGTGACTAAAATGGAGCCATTGACCAAAGTAAGACCAAATGAAGCTCAATACACTCAATTAGGACCAAAATAGGCTCATTACATCATCCTTTGGTTATCTACAACATCCTAGTGACTAAAATGGAGCCATTGACCAAAGTAAGACCAAATGAAGCTCAATACACTCAATTAGGACCAAAATAGGCTCATTACATCATCCTTTGGTTATCTAAACCTCCTAGTGACTAAAATGGAGCCATTGACCAAAGTAAGACCAAATGAAGCTCAATACACTCAATTAGGACCAAAATAGGCTCATTACATCATCCTTTGGTTATCTACAACATCCTAGTGACTAAAATGGAGCCATTGACCAAAGTAAGACCAAATGAAGCTCAATACACTCAATTAGGACCAAAATAGGCTCATTACATCATCCTTTGGTTATCTACAACATCCTAGTGACTAAAATGGAGCCATTGACCAAAGTAAGACCAAATGAAGCTCAATACACTCAATTAGGACCAAAATAGGCTCATTACATCATCCTTTGGTTATCTACAACATCCTAGTGACTAAAATGGAGCCATTGTCCAAAGTAAGACCAAATGAAGCTCAATACACTCAATTAGGACCAAAATAGGCTCATTACATCATCCTTTGGTTATCTACAACATCCTAGTGACTAAAATGGAGCCATTGACCAAGTAAGACCAAATGAAGCTCAATACACTCAATTAGGACCAAAATAGGCTCATTACATCATCCTTTGGTTATCTACAACATCCTAGTGACTAAAATGGAGCCATTGACCAAAGTAAGACCAAATGAAGCTCAATACACTCAATTAGGACAAAAATAGGCTCATTACATCATCCTTTGGTTATCTACAACATCCTAGTGACTAAAATGGAGCCATTGACCAAAGTAAGACCAAATGAAGCTCAATACACTCAATTAGGACCAAAATAGGCTCATTACATCATCCTTTGGTTATCTACAACATCCTAGTGACTAAAATGGAGCCATTGACCAAAGTAAGACCAAATGAAGCTCAATACACTCAATTAGGACCAAAATAGGCTCATTACATCATCCTTTGGTTATCTACAACATCCTAGTGACTAAAATGGAGCCATTGACCAAAGTAAGACCAAATGAAGCTCAATACACTCAATTAGGACCAAAATAGGCTCATTACATCATCCTTTGGTTATCTACAACATCCTAGTGACTAAAATGGAGCCATTGACCAAAGTAAGACCAAATGAAGCTCAATACACTCAATTAGGACCAAAATAGGCTCATTACATCATCCTTTGGTTATCTACAACATCCTAGTGACTAAAATGGAGCCATTGACCAAAGTAAGACCAAATGAAGCTCAATACACTCAATTAGGACCAAAATAGGCTCATTACATCATCCTTTGGTTATCTACAACATCCTAGTGACTAAAATGGAGCCATTGACCAAAGTAAGACCAAATGAAGCTCAATACACTCAATTAGGACCAAAATAGGCTCATTACATCATCCTTTGGTTATCTACAACATCCTAGTGACTAAAATGGAGCCATTGACCAAAGTAAGACCAAATGAAGCTCAATACACTCAATTAGGACCAAAATAGGCTCATTACATCATCCTTTGGTTATCTAAACATCCTAGTGACTAAAATGGAGCCATTGACCAAAGTAAGACCAAATGAAGCTCAATACACTCAATTAGGACCAAAATAGGCTCATTACATCATCCTTTGGTTATCTACAACATCCTAGTGACTAAAATGGAGCCATTGACCAAAGTAAGACCAAATGAAGCTCAATACACTCAATTAGGACCAAAATAGGCTCATTACATCATCCTTTGGTTATCTACAACATCCTAGTGACTAAAATGGAGCCATTGACCAAAGTAAGACCAAATGAAGCTCAATACACTCAATTAGGACCAAAATAGGCTCATTACATCATCCTTTGGTTATCTACAACATCCTAGTGACTAAAATGGAGCCATTGACCAAAGTAAGACCAAATGAAGCTCAATACACTCAATTAGGACCAAAATAGGCTCATTACATCATCCTTTGGTTATCTACAACATCCTAGTGACTAAAATGGAGCCATTGACCAAAGTAAGACCAAATGAAGCTCAATACACTCAATTAGGACCAAAATAGGCTCATTACATCATCCTTTGGTTATCTACAACATCCTAGTGACTAAAATGGAGCCATTGACCAAAGTAAGACCAAATGAAGCTCAATACACTCAATTAGGACCAAAATAGGCTCATTACATCATCCTTTGGTTATCTACAACATCCTAGTGACTAAAATGGAGCCATTGACCAAAGTAAGACCAAATGAAGCTCAATACACTCAATTAGGACCAAAATAGGCTCATTACATCATCCTTTGGTTATCTACAACATCCTAGTGACTAAAATGGAGCCATTGACCAAAGTAAGACCAAATGAAGCTCAATACACTCAATTAGGACCAAAATAGGCTCATTACATCATCCTTTGGTTATCTACAACATCCTAGTGACTAAAATGGAGCCATTGACCAAAGTAAGACCAAATGAAGCTCAATACACTCAAATTAGGACCAAAATAGGCTCATTACATCATCCTTTGGTTATCTACAACATCCTAGTGACTAAAATGGAGCCATTGACCAAAGTAAGACCAAATGAAGCTCAATACACTCAATTAGGACCAAAATAGGCTCATTACATCATCCTTTGGTTATCTACAACATCCTAGTGACTAAAATGGAGCCATTGACCAAAGTAAGACCAAATGAAGCTCAATACACTCAATTAGGACCAAAATAGGCTCATTACATCATCCTTTGGTTATCTACAACATCCTAGTGACTAAAATGGAGCCATTGACCAAAGTAAGACCAAATGAAGCTCAATACACTCAATTAGGACCAAAATAGGCTCATTACATCATCCTTTGGTTATCTACAACATCCTAGTGACTAAAATGGAGCCATTGACCAAAGTAAGACCAAATGAAGCTCAATACACTCAATTAGGACCAAAATAGGCTCATTACATCATCCTTTGGTTATCTACAACATCCTAGTGACTAAAATGGAGCCATTGACCAAAGTAAGACCAAATGAAGCTCAATACACTCAATTAGGACCAAAATAGGCTCATTACATCATCCTTTGGTTATCTACAACATCCTAGTGACTAAAATGGAGCCATTGACCAAAGTAAGACCAAATGAAGCTCAATACACTCAATTAGGACCAAAATAGGCTCATTACATCATCCTTTGGTTATCTACAACATCCTAGTGACTAAAATGGAGCCATTGACCAAAGTAAGACCAAATGAAGCTCAATACACTCAATTAGGACCAAAATAGGCTCATTACATCATCCTTTGGTTATCTAAACCTTCCTAGTGACTAAAATGGAGCCATTGACCAAAGTAAGACCAAATGAAGCTCAATACACTCAATTAGGACCAAAATAGGCTCATTACATCATCCTTTGGTTATCTACAACATCCTAGTGACTAAAATGGAGCCATTGACCAAAGTAAGACCAAATGAAGCTCAATACACTCAATTAGGACCAAAATAGGCTCATTACATCATCCTTTGGTTATCTACAACATCCTAGTGACTAAAATGGAGCCATTGACCAAAGTAAGACCAAATGAAGCTCAATACACTCAATTAGGACCAAAATAGGCTCATTACATCATCCTTTGGTTATCTACAACATCCTAGTGACTAAAATGGAGCCATTGACCAAAGTAAGACCAAATGAAGCTCAATACACTCAATTAGGACCAAAATAGGCTCATTACATCATCCTTTGGTTATCTACAACATCCTAGTGACTAAAATGGAGCCATTGACCAAAGTAAGACCAAATGAAGCTCAATACACTCAATTAGGACCAAAATAGGCTCATTACATCATCCTTTGGTTATCTACAACATCCTAGTGACTAAAATGGAGCCATTGACCAAAGTAAGACCAAATGAAGCTCAATACACTCAATTAGGACCAAAATAGGCTCATTACATCATCCTTTGGTTATCTACAACATCCTAGTGACTAAAATGGAGCCATTGACCAAAGTAAGACCAAATGAAGCTCAATACACTCAATTAGGACCAAAATAGGCTCATTACATCATCCTTTGGTTATCTACAACATCCTAGTGACTAAAATGGAGCCATTGACCAAAGTAAGACCAAATGAAGCTCAATACACTCAATTAGGACCAAAATAGGCTCATTACATCATCCTTTGGTTATCTACAACATCCTAGTGACTAAAATGGAGCCATTGACCAAAGTAAGACCAAATGAAGCTCAATACACTCAATTAGGACCAAAATAGGCTCATTACATCATCCTTTGGTTATCTACAACATCCTAGTGACTAAAATGGAGCCATTGACCAAAGTAAGACCAAATGAAGCTCAATACACTCAATTAGGACCAAAATAGGCTCATTACATCATCCTTTGGTTATCTACAACATCCTAGTGACTAAAATGGAGCCATTGACCAAAGTAAGACCAAATGAAGCTCAATACACTCAATTAGGACCAAAATAGGCTCATTACATCATCCTTTGGTTATCTACAACATCCTAGTGACTAAAATGGAGCCATTGACCAAAGTAAGACCAAATGAAGCTCAATACACTCAATTAGGACCAAAATAGGCTCATTACATCATCTTTGGTTATCTACAACATCCTAGTGACTAAAATGGAGCCATTGACCAAAGTAAGACCAAATGAAGCTCAATACACTCAATTAGGACCAAAATAGGCTCATTACATCATCCTTTGGTTATCTACAACATCCTAGTGACTAAAATGGAGCCATTGACCAAAGTAAGACCAAATGAAGCTCAATACACTCAATTAGGACCAAAATAGGCTCATTACATCATCCTTTGGTTATCTAAACCTTCCTAGTGACTAAAATGGAGCCATTGACCAAAGTAAGACCAAATGAAGCTCAATACACTCAATTAGGACCAAAATAGGCTCATTACATCATCCTTTGGTTATCTACAACATCCTAGTGACTAAAATGGAGCCATTGACCAAAGTAAGACCAAATGAAGCTCAATACACTCAATTAGGACCAAAATAGGCTCATTACATCATCCTTTGGTTATCTACAACATCCTAGTGACTAAAATGGAGCCATTGACCAAAGTAAGACCAAATGAAGCTCAATACACTCAATTAGGACCAAAATAGGCTCATTACATCATCCTTTGGTTATCTACAACATCCTAGTGACTAAAATGGAGCCATTGACCAAAGTAAGACCAAATGAAGCTCAATACACTCAATTAGGACCAAAATAGGCTCATTACATCATCCTTTGGTTATCTACAACATCCTAGTGACTAAAATGGAGCCATTGTCCAAAGTAAGACCAAATGAAGCTCAATACACTCAATTAGGACCAAAATAGGCTCATTACATCATCCTTTGGTTATCTACAACATCCTAGTGACTAAAATGGAGCCATTGACCAAAGTAAGACAAATGAAGCTCAATACACTCAATTAGGACCAAAATAGGCTCATTACATCATCCTTTGGTTATCTACAACATCCTAGTGACTAAAATGGAGCCATTGACCAAAGTAAGACCAAATGAAGCTCAATACACTCAATTAGGACCAAAATAGGCTCATTACATCATCCTTTGGTTATCTACAACATCCTAGTGACTAAAATGGAGCCATTGACCAAAGTAAGACCAAATGAAGCTCAATACACTCAATTAGGACCAAAATAGGCTCATTACATCATCCTTTGTTATCTACAACTTCCTAGTGACTAAAATGGAGCCATTGACCAAAGTAAGACCAAATGAAGCTCAATACACTCAATTAGGACCAAAATAGGCTCATTACATCATCCTTTGGTTATCTAAACATCCTAGTGACTAAAATGGAGCCATTGTCCAAAGTAAGACCAAATGAAGCTCAATACACTCAATTAGGACCAAAATAGGCTCATTACATCATCCTTTGGTTATCTACAACATCCTAGTGACTAAAATGGAGCCATTGACCAAAGTAAGACCAAATGAAGCTCAATACACTCAATTAGGACCAAAATAGGCTCATTACATCATCCTTTGGTTATCTAAACCTTCCTAGTGACTAAAATGGAGCCATTGACCAAAGTAAGACCAAATGAAGCTCAATACACTCAATTAGGACCAAAATAGGCTCATTACATCATCCTTTGGTTATCTACAACATCCTAGTGACTAAAATGGAGCCATTGACCAAAGTAAGACCAAATGAAGCTCAATACACTCAATTAGGACCAAAATAGGC
This sequence comes from Aeschynomene evenia, assembly GCA_013621005.1. NCBI lineage: Eukaryota > Viridiplantae > Streptophyta > Magnoliopsida > Fabales > Fabaceae > Aeschynomene > Aeschynomene evenia. Next base: position 45,439 of record RYYW01000235.1, on the reverse strand, counting down.
TCATTACATCATCCTTTGGTTATCTACAACATCCTAGTGACTAAAATGGAGCCATTGTCCAAAGTAAGACCAAATGAAGCTCAATACACTCAATTAGGACCAAAATAGGCTCATTACATCATCCTTTGGTTATCTACAACATCCTAGTGACTAAAATGGAGCCATTGACCAAAGTAAGACCAAATGAAGCTCAATACACTCAATTAGGACCAAAATAGGCTCATTACATCATCCTTTGGTTATCTACAACATCCTAGTGACTAAAATGGAGCCATTGACCAAAGTAAGACCAAATGAAGCTCAATACACTCAATTAGGACCAAAATAGGCTCATTACATCATCCTTTGGTTATCTACAACATCCTAGTGACTAAAATGGAGCCATTGACCAAAGTAAGACCAAATGAAGCTCAATACACTCAATTAGGACCAAAATAGGCTCATTACATCATCCTTTGGTTATCTACAACATCCTAGTGACTAAAATGGAGCCATTGACCAAAGTAAGACCAAATGAAGCTCAATACACTCAATTAGGACCAAAATAGGCTCATTACATCATCCTTTGGTTATCTACAACATCCTAGTGACTAAAATGGAGCCATTGACCAAAGTAAGACCAAATGAAGCTCAATACACTCAATTAGGACCAAAAATAGGCTCATTACATCATCCTTTGGTTATCTACAACCTTCCTAGTGACTAAAATGGAGCCATTGACCAAAGTAAGACCAAATGAAGCTCAATACACTCAATTAGGACCAAAATAGGCTCATTACATCATCCTTTGGTTATCTACAACATCCTAGTGACTAAAATGGAGCCATTGACCAAAGTAAGACCAAATGAAGCTCAATACACTCAATTAGGACCAAAATAGGCTCATTACATCATCCTTTGGTTATCTACAACATCCTAGTGACTAAAATGGAGCCATTGACCAAAGTAAGACCAAATGAAGCTCAATACACTCAATTAGGACCAAAATAGGCTCATTACATCATCCTTTGGTTATCTACAACATTCCTAGTGACTAAAATGGAGCCATTGACCAAAGTAAGACCAAATGAAGCTCAATACACTCAATTAGGACCAAATAGGCTCATTACATCATCCTTTGGTTATCTACAACATCCTAGTGACTAAAATGGAGCCATTGACCAAAGTAAGACCAAATGAAGCTCAATACACTCAATTAGGACCAAAATAGGCTCATTACATCATCCTTTGGTTATCTACAACATCCTAGTGACTAAAATGGAGCCATTGTCCAAAGTAAGACCAAATGAAGCTCAATACAACTCAATTAGGACCAAAATAGGCTCATTACATCATCCTTTGGTTATCTACAACATCCTAGTGACTAAAATGGAGCCATTGACCAAAGTAAGACCAAATGAAGCTCAATACACTCAATTAGGACCAAAATAGGCTCATTACATCATCCTTTGGTTATCTACAACATCCTAGTGACTAAAATGGAGCCATTGACCAAAGTAAGACCAAATGAAGCTCAATACACTCAATTAGGACCAAAATAGGCTCATTACATCATCCTTTGGTTATCTAAACATCCTAGTGACTAAAATGGAGCCATTGACCAAAGTAAGACCAAATGAAGCTCAATACACTCAATTAGGACCAAAATAGGCTCATTACATCATCCTTTGGTTATCTACAACATCCTAGTGACTAAAATGGAGCCATTGACCAAAGTAAGACCAAATGAAGCTCAATACACTCAATTAGGACCAAAATAGGCTCATTACATCATCCTTTGGTTATCTACAACATCCTAGTGACTAAAATGGAGCCATTGACCAAAGTAAGACCAAATGAAGCTCAATACACTCAATTAGGATTAGGCTCATTACATCATCCTTTGGTTATCTAAACATCCTAGTGACTAAAATGGAGCCATTGACCAAAGTAAGACCAAATGAAGCTCAATACACTCAATTAGGACCAAAATAGGCTCATTACATCATCTTTTGGTTATCTACATCCTAGTGACTAAAATGGAGCCATTGACCAAAGTAAGACCAAATGAAGCTCAATACACTCAATTAGGACCAAAATAGGCTCATTACATCATCCTTTGGTTATCTACAACATCCTAGTGACTAAAATGGAGCCATTCAAAGTAAGACCAAATGAAGCTCAATACACTCAATTAGGACCAAAATAGGCTCATTACATCATCCTTTGGTTATCTATTCCTAGTGACTAAAATGGAGCCATTGACCAAAGTAAGACCAAATGAAGCTCAATACACTCAATTAGGACAAATAGGCTCATTACATCATCCTTTGGTTATCTACAACATCCTAGTGACTAAAATGGAGCCATTGACCAAAGTAAGACCAAATGAAGCTCAATACACTCAATTAGGACCAAAATAGGCTCATTACATCATCTTTGGTTATCTACAACATCCTAGTGACTAAAATGGAGCCATTGACCAAAGTAAGACCAAATGAAGCTCAATACACTCAATTAGGACCAAAATAGGCTCATTACATCATCCTTTGGTTATCTACAACATCCTAGTGACTAAAATGGAGCCATTGACCAAAGTAAGACCAAATGAAGCTCAATACACTCAATTAGGACCAAAATAGGCTCATTACATCATCCTTTGGTTATCTACAACATCCTAGTGACTAAAATGGAGCCATTGACCAAAGTAAGACCAAATGAAGCTCAATACACTAATTAGGACCAAAATAGGCTCATTACATCATCCTTGGTTATCTACAACATCTAGTGACTAAAATGGAGCCATTGACCAAAGTAAGACCAAATGAAGCTCAATACACTCAATTAGGACAAAATAGGCTCATTACATCATCATCTAAACATCCTAGTGACTAAAATGGAGCCATTGTCCAAAGTAAGACCAAATGAAGCTCAATACACTCAATTAGACCAAAATAGGCTCATTCATCATCCTTTGGTTATCTAAAACATCCTAGTGACTAAAATGGAGCCATTGACCAAAGTAAGACCAAATGAAGCTCAATACACTCAATTAGGACCAAAATAGGCTCATTACATCATCCTTTGGTTATCTACAACATCCTAGTGACTAAAATGGAGCCATTGACAAAGTAAGACCAAATGAAGCTCAATACACTCAATTAGGACCTCATTACATGAAGCTCAATACACTCAATTAGGACTAGGCTCATTACATCATCCTTTGGTTATCTACAACATCCTAGTGACTAAAATGGAGCCATTGACCAAAGTAAGACCAAATGAAGCTCAATACACTCAATTAGGACAAATAGGCTCATTACATCATCCTTTGGTTATCTACAACATCCTAGTGACTAAAATGGAGCCATTGATAAGACCAAATGAAGCTCAATACACTCAATTAGGACCAAAATAGGCTCATTACATCATCCTTTGGTTATCTACAACATCCTAGTGACTAAAATGGAGCCATTGACCAAAGTAAGACCAAATGAAGCTCAATACACTCAATTAGGACAAAATAGGCTCATTACATCATCCTTTGGTTATCTACAACATCCTAGTGACTAAAATGGAGCCATTGACCAAAGTAAGACCAAATGAAGCTCAATACACTCAATTAGGACCAAATAGGCTATTACATCATCCTTTGGTTATCTACAAATCCTAGTGACTAAAATGGAGCCATTAAAGTAAGACAAATGAAGCTCAATACACTCAATTAGGACCAAAATAGGCTCATTACATCATCCTTTGGTTATCTAAACCTTCCTAGTGACTAAAATGGAGCCATTGACCAAAGTAAGACCAAATGAAGCTCAATACACTCATTTAGGACAAAAATAGGCTCATTACATCATCCTTTGGTTATCTACAACATCCTAGTGACTAAAATGGAGCCATTGACCAAAGTAAGACCAAATGAAGCTCAAATACACTCAATTAGGACAAAAATAGGCTCATTACATCATCCTTTGGTTATCTACAACATCCTAGTGACTAAAATGGAGCCATTGACCAAAGTAAGACCAAATGAAGCTCAATACACTCAATTAGGACCAAAATAGGCTCATTACATCATCCTTTGGTTATCTACAACATCCTAGTGACTAAAATGGAGCCATTGACCAAAGTAAGACCAAATGAAGCTCAATACACTCAATTAGGACCAAATAGGACTATTACATCATCCTTTGGTTATCTAAACTCCTAGTGACTAAAATGGAGCCATTGACCAAAGTAAGACCAAATGAAGCTCAATACACTCAATTAGGACCAAAAATAGGCTCATTACATCATCCTTTGGTTATCTACAACATCCTAGTGACTAAAATGGAGCCATTGACCAAAGTAAGACCAAATGAAGCTCAATACACTCAATTAGGACAAAATAGGCTCATTACATCATCTTTTTGGTTATCTACAACATCCTAGTGACTAAAATGGAGCCATTGACCAAAGTAAGACCAAATGAAGCTCAATACACTCAATTAGGACCAAAATAGGCTCATTACATCATCCTTTGGTTATCTACAACATCCTAGTGACTAAAATGGAGCCATTGACCAAAGTAAGACCAAATGAAGCTCAATACACTCAATTAGGACCAAAATAGGCTCATTACATCATCCTTTGGTTATCTACAACATCCTAGTGACTAAAATGGAGCCATTGACCAAAGTAAGACCAAATGAAGCTCAATACACTCAATTAGGACCAAAATAGGCTCATTACATCATCCTTTGGTTATCTACAACATCCTAGTGACTAAAATGGAGCCATTGACCAAAGTAAGACCAAATGAAGCTCAATACACTCAATTAGGACCAAATAGGCTCATTACATCATCCTTTGGTTATCTACAACATCCTAGTGACTAAAATGGAGCCATTGACCAAAGTAAGACCAAATGAAGCTCAATACACTCAATTAGGACAAAATAGGCTCATTACATCATCCTTTGGTTATCTATTCCTAGTGACTAAAATGGAGCCATTGACCAAAGTAAGACCAAATGAAGCTCAATACACTCATTAGGACAAAAATAGGCTCATTACATCATCCTTTGGTTATCTACAACATCCTAGTGACTAAAATGCCATTGACCAAAGTAAGACCAAATGAAGCTCAATACACTCAATTAGGACCAAAATAGGCTCATTACATCATCCTTTGGTTATCTACAACATCCTAGTGACTAAAATGGAGCCATTGACCAAAGTAAGACCAAATGAAGCTCAATACACTCAATTAGGACCAAAATAGGCTCATTACATCATCCTTTGGTTATCTACAACATCCTAGTGACTAAAATGGAGCCATTGACCAAAGTAAGACCAAATGAAGCTCAATACACTCAATTAGGACCAAAATAGGCTCATTACATCATCCTTTGGTTATCTACAACATCCTAGTGACTAAAATGGAGCCATTGACCAAAGTAAGACCAAATGAAGCTCAATACACTCAATTAGGACCAAATAGGCTCATTACATCCTTTGGTTATCTAAACATCCTAGTGACTAAAATGGAGCCATTGACCAAAGTAAGACCAAATGAAGCTCAATACACTCAATTAGGACAAAATAGGCTCATTACATCATCCTTTGGTTATCTACAACATCCTAGTGACTAAAATGGAGCCATTGACCAAAGTAAGACCAAATGAAGCTCAATACACTCATTTAGGACAAAAATAGGCTCATTACATCATCCTTTGGTTATCTACAACATCCTAGTGACTAAAATGGAGCCATTGACCAAAGTAAGACCAAATGAAGCTCAATACACTCAATTAGGACCAAAATAGGCTCATTACATCATCCTTTGGTTATCTACAACATCCTAGTGACTAAAATGGAGCCATTGACCAAAGTAAGACCAAATGAAGCTCAATACACTCAATTAGGACCAAAATAGGCTCATTACATCATCCTTTGGTTATCTACAACATCCTAGTGACTAAAATGGAGCCATTGACCAAAGTAAGACCAAATGAAGCTCAATACACTCAATTAGGACAAAATAGGCTCATTACATCATCCTTTGGTTATCTACAACATCCTAGTGACTAAATGGAGCATTGACCAAAGTAAGACCAAATGAAGCTCAATACACTCAATTAGGACCAAAATAGGCATACATCATCCTTTGGTTATCTACAACATCCTAGTGACTAAAATGGAGCCATTGTAAGACAAATGAAGCTCAATACACTCAATTAGTTAGGCTCATTACATCATCCTTTGGTTATCTAAACCTCCTAGTGACTAAAATGGAGCCATTGACCAAAGTAAGACCAAATGAAGCTCAATACACTCAATTAGGACAAAAATAGGCTCATTACATCATCCTTTGGTTATCTACAACATCCTAGTGACTAAAATGGAGCCATTGACCAAAGTAAGACCAAATGAAGCTCAATACACTCAATTAGGACAAAAATAGGCTCATTACATCATCCTTTGGTTATCTACAACATCCTAGTGACTAAAATGGAGCCATTGACCAAAGTAAGACCAAATGAAGCTCAATACACTCAATTAGGACCAAAATAGGCTCATTACATCATCCTTTGGTTATCTACAACATCCTAGTGACTAAAATGGAGCCATTGACCAAAGTAAGACCAAATGAAGCTCAATACACAATTAGGACCAAAATAGGCTCATTACATCATCCTTTGGTTATCTACAACATCCTAGTGACTAAAATGGAGCCATTGACCAAAGTAAGACCAAATGAAGCTCAATACACTCAATTAGGACCAAAATAGGCTCATTACATCATCCTTTGGTTATCTACAACATCCTAGTGACTAAAATGGAGCCATTGACCAAAGTAAGACCAAATGAAGCTCAATACACTCAATTAGGACAAAAATAGGCTCATTACATCATCTTTTTGGTTATCTACAACATCCTAGTGACTAAAATGGAGCCATTGACCAAAGTAAGACCAAATGAAGCTCAATACACTCAATTAGGACCAAAATAGGCTCATTACATCATCCTTTGGTTATCTACAACATCCTAGTGACTAAAATGGAGCCATTGACCAAAGTAAGACCAAATGAAGCTCAATACACTCAATTAGGACCAAAAGGCTCATTACATCATCCTTTGGTTATCTACAACATCCTAGTGACTAAAATGGAGCCATTGACCAAAGTAAGACCAAATGAAGCTCAATACACTCAATTAGGACAAAATAGGCTCATTACATCATCCTTTGGTTATCTACAACATCCTAGTGACTAAAATGGAGCCATTGACCAAAGTAAGACCAAATGAAGCTCAATACACTCAATTAGGACCAAAATAGGCTCATTACATCATCCTTTGGTTATCTAAACATCCTAGTGACTAAAATGGAGCCATTGACCAAAGTAAGACCAAATGAAGCTCAATACACTCAATTAGGACCAAAATAGGCTTTACATCATCCTTTGGTTATCTACAACATCCTAGTGACTAAAATGGAGCCATTGACCAAAGTAAGACCAAATGAAGCTCAATACACTCATTTAGGACAAAAATAGGCTCATTACATCATCTTTGGTTATCTACTCCTAGTGACTAAAATGGAGCCATTGACCAAAGTAAGACCAAATGAAGCTCAATACACTCAATTAGGACCAAAATAGGCTCATTACATCATCCTTTGGTTATCTACAACATCCTAGTGACTAAAATGGAGCCATTGACCAAAGTAAGACCAAATGAAGCTCAATACACTCAATTAGGACCTCATTACATCATCCTTTGGTTATCTAGTGACTAAAATGGAGCCATTGACCAAAGTAAGACCAAATGAAGCTCAATACACTCAATTAGGACAAAATAGGCTCATTACATCATCCTTTGGTTATCTACAACATCCTAGTGACTAAAATGGAGCCATTGACCAAAGTAAGACCAAATGAAGCTCAATACACTCAATTAGGACAAAATAGGCTTTACATCATCCTTTGGTTATCTACATCCTAGTGACTAAAATGGAGCCATTGACCAAAGTAAGACCAAATGAAGCTCAATACACTCAATTAGGACCAAAATAGGCTCATTACATCATCCTTTGGTTATCTACAACATCCTAGTGACTAAAATGGAGCCATTGAAAAGTAAGACCA
>RYYW01000235.1:23777-36518 GCA_013621005.1 Aeschynomene evenia | reverse complement strand
CTTAATTGTTTAGGCAAGGAAGTCCTCTAGTGTGAGGCAAGGAAATCCACTTCGGGTTGTGAAGTGGTGAAAGTCCTTTACGTGTAAAGGCAGTGTTGTCTGGGAAGGCACATTAAGAGAATATCTAAGAACTCTCAACTAAAGGTTGAGGACTGGAGTAGGTTGGTTATAACCGAACCAGTATAAAATCCCTTGTGTTAAGCTTTTTCTCTCTAACTCATTACGTGTCCAAATCTTTGAGAAAAACTCTATCACAACTTTAATCAAGAGGTCTTTGAAACCTTATTGATCAAAATCAGAAGCTTTTGAGAAACTTAAATCTTAAGTCGTTTTCTTAAAAATCTCTCAGAAAGGAACTTTCTTAGAAAGACTAAGTTCTCAGAAACTTAATCTTCTCAGAAGCATTTTCCGCTGCAAACTCTTAATCATACCTTCTGAGTACAAACAGCTTTCTAAGTAAAAGTTTTAACAAGCAATTTTTAAAACTTGCACGATTCAACCCCCCCTTCTCGTGCACACATACACTTTCAATTGGCATCAGAGCTCGGTCCTTAAGGGGTTGAGCACTTCGCAGTGTCAAGGAAAAAGATCCACGAAGGGAAATATGAACTCACCAGCTGCATTCATATCAGATGGGGCCTCAATAAACAGACCTCCGATGTTTTTCGGAGACAGCTTCGACTACTGGCGTGACAGGATGACGCTGTTCATCAAGCACACCAGTTTGGACTTATGGGATAGGATCGAGAATGGAGACTATCAGCCTCTGCAGACAATTACAGAGGATGCTGTAGTTGCAACAGACGCTGAGCCAGGAGCGGCACCTCCAACACTCAGAACCTATACAAGACGAGTCCCTAAGGATGAATGGACTCAAGAGATGAAAGAGAAGATACAACTCAACTTCAAAGCTAAATACATTCTTCTCTGCGCCTTGCCCAAGGTAGAATACGACAAGATTGTGTCGTGTGATACCGCTCAAGAAATTTGGGAGAGATTACACATGCTGCACGAAGGAAATGATGAAGTCAAGGAAACTAAGGTATCAATGCTCGTACATAAGTACGAGTCCTTCTGCATGCAACCTGAGGAAACTATTGACAACATGTCAATAAGATTTCTCCACATCATAAATCAGCTAAAGGTCTTGGGAAAGACCTACTCCAACGCTGAGATGGTGAGGAAAATTCTCAGAAGCCTCTCTGCCAAGTGGCGCCCAAAGGTGACAGCAATCCAAGAAGCAAAGGATCTAAATCAGCTGGGTTTAGATGTATTGTTTGGCTCACTCAAAACTCACGAGATTGAGCTTGAAGGACTACTTGGAGGACCATCTTCATCCTCAAGACCTCAGAAAGCTCTGGCTCTGAAAAGTCAGATCAAAAAGACTTCAAAAGCCTTAAAGGCTGAAGAAATATCTGAATCTGAAAACGATCAAAACTCAGATTCCGATGAAGATGACATCTCTCTTCTAGTAAGGAAAATGAAGAAAGCTTGGAAGAGAAGACCAAGCAAAGACAAAGAGATCACACCTAGAAAAGGAAAGTCAAAGTCTTCTGATGCCACATGTTTTGGCTGTGGAGAAAAGGGCCACTTCAGAACGGAGTGTCCTCAAAACAAGGGAAAGAAGAAGTTCATTCCCAAGAAGAAGAAGAAGGCAATGGCTGCTACATGGAGTGACTCAGAAGAGGAAGACTCTGAGTCAGAAAGTGAAGAGGAAGCTAATGTCTGCTTCATGGCCGGTACTGACTATATTCTGGAAACAGAATCTGAGTCAGAAGAGGTACCAAACACTCCTCCTCTCTCATACTCATACAATGAGATCTCAGAACTCTATGAAGAGCTTCTGAGAGACTCAAACGAATTAGCTAACAATTTCAGCAAACTAAGAAAGTCTTTTAAATCCTTAGAAGCTGAAAATGCTAGACTAATTCAAGAAGTAGAGAACCTAAGGCTTGAAAGAGATGACTTTAAAAATAGATATCTTGAAAGCCACAACCTCTATCAAGCTTTAGAAACAATGTCTTCTGTAACTGTTGAAAAAGCCGAACTGGCTTTGATAGAATTACAAAAGACAAATGAGCTTCTCACTTCTGACTTGGTTAAGATGGTCAAAGGTGAAAAAATGATGACACTCTTGCTTGGTGGTCAAAGACCTTACAAGGATAAGAGTGGACTCGGTTATGAAGAAATCTTCGAACCAAATGATATTGATCCATCCTTAACTAAATCACCTCGCACGTGCATAGCTTGTTTTAAGAGTGGCCATGGTTCTGAAAAATGTCCTATGTGGAAAAAGGAAAAATCTCTAAGCCTCAGAAGGCTCAAAAGAAAACTCAGAAAGCTAAGCCTTCTAAGAAGACTATCCCTCTCAGAAGGGAAAAACTTCTCAGAAAGCAAGTGCTTCTGAAAAGGGCAAACAAAAGGTCTCTGACTCTCAAAACCATGACCTCTCTAAGAAAAGAAGGCAAAAGTCCAAGAAAGCTAACAAGCAAGGACCCAACAAAGAATGGGTACCTAAATCTGTTAACTTTGTGACTGCAGGTGCATCATCAAGCGCTGCTCCACCACCACGATGAGCAGTGGTACCTTGACAGTGGCTGCTCAAGGCACATGACTGGAAGCAAGCACTGGTTCAGAAGTCTCAAGCCCAAGAAAGGCGGAACAGTGCGATTCGGTGATGGCGCTAAAGGGAGAGTCACTGCAATCGGAGATGTTGGTAAGGACTCCTCTCACCAAATCTCAGATGTACTTTTGGTCGATGGCTTAACTCACAATCTATTAAGCATTAGTCAATTTTGTGATAAAGGCTTAAAGGTTGAGTTTTATGCCAAGTATTGTCATGTGATTAATCTCACAACTGACAAGATCGTTCTGGAAGGAAAACGTGTGGGTAACATCTATGTTATCCATCTGGATGATCTAAAGGATCAAAACGTGGAATGCCTTGTCTCTGTCCAAGAAGACAAATGGCTATGGCATAAGAAACTTGGTCATGCCCATATGAGACTTCTTTCTGAACTCTCTCAGAAAGAACTTGTAAAGGGCCTTCCCAGAATTAAGTATCAGAAGGATGCAACCTGCGACTTCTGTGAAAAAAGGGAAACAGACCAAGGCTTCCTTTCCCAGTAAAAGTGGTATTTCTACTCAGAAACCACTGGAACTGCTCCACATGGATCTCTTCGGACCAACCAGAACAGCTTCCCTTTCTGGAAAACGCTATGGTCTTGTCATAGTGGATGATTACTCCAGATTCACTTGGGTTTTCTTTCTAGCTTCTAAGGAAGAAACTTTTGAGAATTTCAAAGCATTTGCGAAAAGAGTTTCAACAGAAAAGGATTCGCACATTCATACCATTAGATCAGATCATGGTGGTGAATTTGAGAATCATGCTTTTGAAAAGCTCTGTGAAAATCTGGGCATTGCTCATGAGTTCTCTTCTCCCAGAACTCCTCAACAAAATGGAGTAGCTGAGAGAAAGAACCGAAGCCTTCAAGAGATGGCAAGAACAATGCTCTTAGAAAGTGGACTTTCAAAAGGTTTCTGGGCTGAAGCAGTAAATACTTCATGCTACATTCAGAATCGAGTCTTTCTAAGACCAATTCTTAAAAAGACACCTTACGAGCTATGGAAGAATAAAATACCAAACATTTCTTATTTCCATATATTTGGTTCTTCTTGTTTTATCCTCAACACAAAGGACAAACTCTCCAAGTTTGATCCTAAGTCCGATGATGGATACTTCCTAGGATACTCCTCAGCCTCTAAAGCTTACAGAGTATATAACAAAAGGAGTAAATGTGTTGAAGAGACAATCCATATTAAGTTCAAAGAACTTAGTAAGGACCTGTCTCAGAAAGGTGCTGACTTAGAAGATGAATTTGAGAAACTCAACATCTCTTCTGAGAAAGCCAAAAGGAAAATTCTTATAGATGATGAGACTGACTTCCAACCCATGGAACAATCATCTTCATCTAAAGAAAAATCTAGTAACATCATCAAAGCTCCAGAACCTAGAGAATCTACTTTTCCAAATACAATGGAACCTAGATTATCAGAAGGACAAGCTTCTGATGACTCAGAAAGAGAACCTTCTGTATCTCGTTCTCAGAACCCTACTCCTAAAGGGATCAGAGGCTCAAGAGACTTGAAGAACATCTCTCAGAATGAAGTCTTGGGTAATCCAGAAAGTGGCGTGAGAACCAGAAGGAACTATACAAATCTTGCTATGGTCTCTGAACTTGAACCAGATTCCATAGAAGAGGCGTTAGATGATCCTAGCTGGGTAAATGCCATGCAGGATGAACTTGACCAATTTGAGAGAAATCAAGTTTGGAAACTGACTCAGAAACCCAAGGGCAAGAGTGTCATTGGGACTAAATGGGTGTTTCGAAACAAACTTGATGAAAACGGTCAAGTCGTGAGAAACAAGGCAAGATTGGTTGCTCAAGGGTACAGCCAACAAGAAGGGATAGATTATGATGAAACTTTTGCCCTAGTCGCAAGATTGGAAGCTATCAGAATGTTGCTAGTTTTTGCTGCACATAAAGGTTTCAAACTCTATCAGATGGACGTTAAGTCCGCCTTCTTGAATGGATACCTTTCTGAGGAAGTTTATGTAAAACAACCTCCTGGTTTTGTGAATGATGCATTCCCAAATCATGTATTCAAGCTTACAAAGGCTCTCTATGGTTTGAAACAAGCTCCAAGAGCTTGGTACGATAGATTGAGCTCTTTCTTGCTTAAAAACGGATTCTCAAGAGGGAAAGTGGACACAACTCTTTTTACGCTCTCAGAAGACTCTGGCTTCTTGATTGTCCAGATTTATGTTGATGACATAATATTTGGCGCAACCAATGAATGCCTTTGCAAAGAATTCTCCAAGCTTATGCAAGGTGAATTCGAGATGAGCATGATGGGAGAATTAAAATTCTTCCTAGGATTGCAAATCAAGCAAGAGTCGGAAGGGACAGTCATTCATCAAGAGAAGTATACCAAGGAACTTCTGAGGAAGTATCTGATGGACAAGGCCAAACCCATGAGCACTCCCATGCATCCCTCTCAAGTAATTGACTTGGATGAAGATGGTGAGAAAGTCTCAGAAAGCAACTATCGAGGAATAATTGGCTCACTTCTCTACTTAACCGCCTCCAGACCTGATATCCAACTCAGTGTTGGGATCTGCGCTAGATTCCAGTCTAAGCCCAAGCAATCACACTTGACTGCAGTTAAACGAATTTTACGATATTTAAGTGGAACTACTAATCTTGGTCTTTGGTACGAGAAAGCTTGTTCTTCTGATGTTGTAGGTTACTGCGATGCCGACTACGCTGGAGATAGGATAGATCGCAAAAGCACAAGTGTGTGCTGCTGCTTCTTTGGAAAGTGCTTGATCACTTGGTCTTGCAAGAAGCAAAATACGATCGCCCTATCAACTGCTGAAGCTGAATATGTGTCTGCTGCGAACTGCTGTTCTCAGATGCTCTGGATTAAGAATCAGCTACTCGATTATCAATTAAGGTACACCAAAATCCCTATCCTCTGTGATAATACAAGTGCTATCAACTTAGCTAAGAATCCTATTCAGCATTCTCGATCCAAGCACATCGATATAAAACATCATTTTATTAGGGATCATGTGCAAAAAGGCGACATTGAACTCAAGTTTGTAAATACTGAGGATCAAATCTCAGATATATTTACAAAGCCTTTACCCGAGGATCGTTTCAATGTTCTGAAAGGATTTCTCAATTTAAGATGTTTCTAAGTGCTTTGAAATTTAAAAACTCTCTTAGAAACCCCCCCTTAGTCCTAGTTTAGATTCTGAGACGAACAAATAGAACTAAGCCTCTGAGCTTGAAGTAGGAAAACACAGGAAAACCCTATCTGAGAAAATTTGGTCTCAGAAGACTCATCTCTCAGAAAGGAGATCTTCTGAAACATCTCTCAGAAGGAGGTTTTCTCAGAAGGACCACCTCTCTCAGAAAGGTACCTTCCGAGAAACAAGTTACCAACGGTAACTTTTGGATAAATGGCAGAAAACGGCTAGTTATCAACCATGACTATAAATACTTATAGTAGTGTTTCATTTGAGCACTTTACGTCCAAAACTTACCAAATCTCTGCCAAAACCTCTCCTCGCTTTCCAATCATCACCTGCTCTCTCTCTCTCTGTTTCTCTCTTGTTCTTCTCCATCCTTTCTCAAAACTTAAAACCTTTCCTTCAAATGGCCGTTTCTGGAGAAATCAAGGGCTTAATGAGAAACAATCTCAATGAGATATCCGAAGATATTCTCTATGACAATGAGGAAATGGAATCCCTATTCCACAAGACTTATCTCCCACGGAATCTTGCCATGGGAAGGGTATTGCCTCTCAATGTCTACAATCAGGTGGACGAAATCCAATTCACCTTCCTCAATCAACCTGGATGGCCAGCCATGATGAGCTCTGAGGACGTGTGCTACCCAAATGTGGTAAGAGCTTTCTATTCGCAAATAGAAAGGTTCACCAACAAAGGGGTCAAGAGCAAGATTGGTGACCAACACATCCGCTTCTCCTCCTCTGACATCAACAAAGTCTTCAAGACCTTGAATGGTGGCGCTGTCATCGCCGACGACCCAGAATGGGTCAAGGAGGTAGATGACTCGGAAGAATAAGTCGTGACACTTCTGACTGGTAGCAACAGCCTACCACTCAAGGGAGTAAAGGTGCCTCATCTCACGCAAGAGGCTCGGATCATCTTCTCCGTTGTGCAACACACCCTTCTCCCTCGGATTGGAGACATGGGGAACGTTACCACCATGGACGCCTGCCTGCTGTACCACCTACTGAAAAAGGAAAGAGTAGATTTTGGAAGGATGGTGCTCAACTACATGATGCACCAGGCTCATCCAAAGAGGGCTCTCACAAGTCTACCTTACGGAAGCCTTCTGACCAGAATCCTCAACCATCTCTCCTTCCCACTTGAAGACTATGAATACGTCTTCAACCACAGTAAGTTCTCCATGGTCACCTTCAACAACATCAAGAAGAAAAAGGTACCAGATACGGGGGCACCTAAGAGGAAGGAGGAAGCAAAGCCTTCTAAGGGAACTGCTGGTCCCATCCAGCCCTCTAAGGCTGAGAAAGGAAAGGAAAAGGTTTCCGATCCTCCAGAAAAGAAGAAAAAGAAGCAAAAGGTGACTCATCCTTCTCCAACAAGGGTGACACGGAGTATGGCTTCTGAGGAAGCTCAGAAGACTCCTCAGAAGGCACCTACAGTTGCTGAGGCTGCTGAAGACTCAGAAGAAACAACATCTGAGCAACCCATGACCAGAAAAAGGAAAGCACCTCCCACTCTCCAAGTCCCAGACGTGCCACCAGAAGGGAAAAAGAAACGTGGTCGCTTGGTAAAAGCTAACTCTAAAACTCCACCTTCATTTCTTCACTCTTCTTCTACTTCAATTCCTATTTCTGATTCTGTTGATGGTTTTAAACCCACCAAATTTAAAACTAAACTCCTACATTCCTTGAAATATCAGGGTAAAACTCACAAAGGAGTGGGGATAAAAACCACCAAGAAACAGAACCCGCCAAAGCCGACGGGTAAAGAAATTGTAGCAGTTACTGCTACTGCTGCCACCACCGCTGCTACTACTGCTGCTGTTGAAGAAGAAGCAGAAGCTTCTCATCACTCCTCCCCATCTGGACATGTCTCCCCCACCAGAGAAGACATTCAGGGGCATGAAGGAAATGTCGTTGATTCCTCTTCCGAGGAAGAAGATGCAGCACGCTTTCACATTGTGCATCGCACTCCAGATGCTGGAAGCTCCAAGAAAGAGCTCCAGAAGAAGCCATCTGAGGTTTCTATGGTGGAACTTTCTGAGGCAACCACAACTGAAGTTGCCACTGTGAATGCTGAGTCCTTAGCTCAGACGATGCTCGACGTCCAGAAGGCGCTGGATCAACCTTCTGAGACTCCAGAAGCTGCTCCGATGCAACAACAACAACAACTACAGCATGAGGAATGCTTCATTGAACCAACTTCTGAGGTTGGTCTCCTCTCTTCTGAGATCCCTTTGGAACATGAGGAAACTCATGTATCAACACATGACGTAGTGCCAGGGACCACCAGCACTGGGCTCAGCTCAGAGGTGGGCGTTGACGCTACCATGGCTGCCGGAGTTGCAGCAGTTGAGGCATTTGTTGCCCACAGTTCCTTAGAAGGAACTCTATCTGAGAAGGACTCTCAGAAGGAACCAGAGGTTCCTCCTCAAGATATAACAGAGGTTCCTCCTACATCCTTTGATCAACAAGGTCCCACCTTCTCCATAACGGACTCAATGATCGGTTCTGGCTTTCAGCTAGGAAGGATGGTAGTCACTCCACCCTCTGTGCAATTTCGGCCTTTCTTTGGTCGAATTGAGAAGTTGAAGAGCACTGAAGCCATGCATAGCCAGATCTCAACCTTCAACCTCTCCGATGATGCTCAGACTTCTGGTGCTATGGAGCAACCATCAGCTAGGCAACCCTCTGATCTAGACCTTGCTCTAGTTGATGAGGACACTCAAAGGCAGCCTTCGATTGAACTTGCTGCTATTGAAGGTAAAGTTGTACAAGAAGAAGAACCTCCTGAATATCAAATAAGGGATATAATCGATGAAGTACTTGAGGCTGAAGTCTCTCGTCCTCCTTCATCTCAACCCTCATCTTCTCAACAGCCTTCCACTGCCTCTGACCTTCCTCCAGAATGCGCTCAGAATGCGACTCAGAGCGAGATTCTCATGGAGATATGCCAGCTGCTACGCTACATTGCCAGAAGGCAGTAGTTCTAAGTCAATGATGGCGTTTATGTCTTAGCCACCCTTTTTGATGTAACAAAGGGGAGTAGATAAATGATTGATAAAATTTTTTACTTTGGCTATCGTAAACACTAGGCTAGAACTTAGGGGGAGCAACAACTTAGGGGGAGCCAAATCTTTTGTATCTTTACAAAACCATAAATGAAAAATCATTTCTTTGGCATCTCATGTTTCACCTATCTTATGCTTATCTTTTATTATTTATTTTTTGGCATCTCTTGATTTACTTAGCTTGATATTTCTGAATCTCATAGATACATTATCATGAAATACATGCTATGAAACTGATAATCTCAAACAGTAATCATACATTGCATACTTGAACTGTTGATTATCTCAGCCTTCTAAGAAAATAACGAAGCCTTCTCTCAGAAAGCTAAATTAGTTTCTAAGAAAGCAAAAGTGAATTCTGAATAAGTTATGAACTTACTCAGAAACACTTCTGAACTTAAGCAAAATTATTATCTTAAGACTTAAGTTGTTATCATCAAAAAGGGGGAGATTGTAAGCTCCAGAACCCTTCTGAGAGAATTAAGCATAAATTCTCTTAGAGTCATGAAAGTTTTAATGATAACAAGATAAGCCATAAGTATAAAATTTTACTTAAGGTTTTGCTAATATGTGCGCTAAGTGTCTCAGAAAGCTATAAATTATTGCAATGCCATGAGCAAAGACCAAGACAAAACATCAAGTAACCTCGAGATGAATTGATAAAAGCATAGCGCCAAAGATATCAGAAAGGATATCTCAGAAGCGCAGAAGGTGAAAACATGTTTCTGAGGAAAGAACACTGTCGCCTCAGAAGGGTCTCAGAAGACCTCGCGACTAGGAGTTCTCAGAAGGGTCTTCCCTCAGAAGGTTAGCCTCAGAAGTCCGTACAACTCTTAGAAGGTTGGACTCAGAAGCAACCAAGTGTCTGGACTCAAGGAAGTGCAAACAGACTCAGAAAGCTCGCTACAACTAGCCAAGGAAGTGGGAACACGCGCACTGTGCAGTTCTGAAAAGTTCCTCATTTTGCGCTGACTGTAGCAGGGAGCCGTTCTGAAAAGGACACAGCCACATAAGCAAAGTGAAAGCCTCTAATTTCGCGGCTCTTTGATGCCTATATATATGAGTTCAATTCCAGAGCAATGTGACGAAACTCTTGCACTAAAACTCTTGATTAAACGTGCCAAAACTCTGTTGAATTGAAAATCATTTTGCGAAAACTTAGAACTTTCTCAGAAAGACAATTTTTACGAAATTGTTTTTCTAACTTTGCAAAATCTTCTAGTTCTGAATTGGTGTAAATTCTTACATTTGTAAGTTAATCCTAGAAGTCTACTAAGTGTAAAACTAGGTTTGTAACTTAGTCCTGGTAGTTGTTTTCGATCAAAACAAACTTTCTGAAAAACGCTAAGTCCTTCGTTGTTTGAAGGCAGTTTTAAGTCCTCTAGTGTTTGAGGCAAGGAAGTCCTCTGTTGTGAGGCAAGGAAGTCCTCTGTTGTGAGGCAAGGAAGTCCTTAATTGTTTAAGGCAAGGAAGTCCTCTAGTGTGAGGCAAGGAAATCCACTTCGGGTTGTGAAGTGGTGAAAGTCCTTTACGTGGTAAAGGCAGTGTTGTCTGGGAAGGCACATTAAGAAGAATATCTAAGAACTCTCAACTAAAGGTTGAGGACTGGAGTAGGTTGGTTATAACCGAACCAGTATAAAATCCCTTGTGTTAAGCTTTTCTCTCTAACTCATTACGTGTCCAAATCTTTGAGAAAAATTCTATCACAACTTTAATCAAGAGGTCTTTTGAAAACCTTATTGATCAAAATCAGAAAGCTTTTAAGAAACTTAAATCTTAAGTCGTTTTCTTAAAAATCTCTCAGAAAGGAACTTTCTTAGAAAGACTAAGTTCTCAGAAACTTAATCTTCTCAGAAAGCATTTTCCGCTGCAAACTCTTAATCATACCTTCTGAGTACAAACAGCTTTCTAAGTAAAAGTTTTAACAAGCAATTTTTAAAACTTGCACGATTCAACCCCCCCTTCTCGTGCACACATACACTTTCAAATGGCTCATTTTAATCACTAGGATGTTGTAGATAACCAAAGGATGATGTAATGAGCCTATTTTGGTCATAATTGAGTGTATTGAGCTTCATTTGGTCTTACTTTGTCAATGCTCCATTTTAGTCACTAGGATGTTGTAGATAACCAAAGATGGTGTAATGAGCCTATTTGCTCCTAATTGAGTATATTGAGCTTCATTTGGTCTTACTTTGGATAATTCATCATTTTAGTCACTAGGATGTTCTAGATAACCAAAGGATGATGTAATGAGCCTATTTTGGTCCTAATTGAGTGTATTGAGCTTCATTAGGTCTTACTTTGGTCAATGGCTACATTTTAGTCACTAGGATGTTGTAGATAACGAAAGGATGATGTAATGAGCCTATTTGGTCTAATTAGTGTATTGAGCTTCATTGGTCTTACTTTGGTCAATGGCTCCATTTTAGTCACTAGGAAGTTGTAGATAACCAAAGGATGATGTAATGAGCCTATTTTGGTCCTAATTGAGTGTATTGAGCTTCATTTGGTCTTACTTTGGTCAATGGCTCCATTTTAGTCACTAGGATGTTGTAGATAACCAAAGGATGATGTAATGAGCCTATTTTGGTCCTAATTGAGTGTATTGAGCTTCATTTGGTCTTACTTTGGTCAATGGCTCCATTTTAGTCACTAGGATGTTGTAGATAACCAAAGGATGATGTAATGAGCCTATTTGGTCCTAATTGAGTGTATTGAGCTTCATTTGGTCTTACTTTGTCAATGCTCATTTAGTCACTAGGATGTTGTAGATAAAAAAGATATGTAATGAGCCTATTTGGTCCTAATTGAGTGTATTGAGCTTCATTTTGGTCTTACTTTGGTCAATGGTCCATTTTAGTCACTAGGAGGTTTAGATAACCAAAGGATGATGTAATGAGCCTATTTTGGTCCTAATTGAGTGTATTGAGCTTCATTTGGTCTTACTTTGGATCAATGGCTCCATTTTAGTCACTAGGATGATGTTGTAGATAACCAAAGGATGATGTAATGAGCCTATTTTTGTCGTAATTGAGTGTATTGAGCTTCATTTGTCTTACTTTGGTCAATGGGTCCATTTTAGTCACTAGGAATGTTGTAGAATAACAAAGGATGATGTAATGAGCCTATTTGGTCCTATTGAGTGTATTGAGCTTCATTGGTCTTACTTTGGTCATGGCTCCATTTTAGTCACTAGGATGTTGTAGATAACCAAAGATGATGTAATGAGCCTATTTTGGTCCTAATTGAGTGTATGAGCTTCATTAGGTCTTACTTTGGTCAATGGCTCTATTTTAGTCACTTAGGATGTTGTAGATAACCAAAGGATGATGTAATGAGCCTATTTTGGTCCTAATTGAGTGTATTGAGCTTCATTATGGTCTTACTTTGAATCAATGGTCCATTTTAGTCACTAGGATGTTGTAGATAACCAAGAGGATGAGTGTAATGAGCCTATTTTGGTCCTATTGAGTGTATTGAGCTTCATTTGGTCTTACTTTGGTCAATGTTCAATTTTAGTCACTAGGAATGTTTAGATACCAAAGGATGATGTAATGAGCCTATTTGGTCCTAATTGAGTGTATTGAGCTTCATTAGGTCTTACTTTGGTCCATGGCTCCATTTTAGTCACTAGTAGATAACCAAAGGATGATGTAATGAGCCTATTTTGGTCCTAATTGAGTGTATTGAGCTTCATTAGGTCTTACTTTGGTCAATTCTCCATTTTAGTCACTAGGATGTTAGATAACCAAAAGATGGTGTAATGAGCCTATTTTGTCCTAATTGAGTGTATTGAGCTTCATGAGGTCTTCTTGGTCAATTCATCCATTTTAGTCACTAGGATGTT
>RYYW01000235.1:0-15149 GCA_013621005.1 Aeschynomene evenia | reverse complement strand
GTGTATTGAGCTTCATTTGCTCTTACTTTGGTAAATGGCTCCATTTTAGTCACAAGGATGTTGTTGATAACCAAAGGATGATGTAATGAGCCTTTTTTGGTCTTATATTGAGCTTCATTTGGACTTACTTTGGTCAATTTTTCCATTTAAGTCACTAGGATGGTGTAGATAACCAAAGGATGATGTAATGAGCCTATTTTGGTCCTTATTGAGTGTATTGAGCTTCATTTGATCTTACTTTGGTCAATTCTTCCATTTTTGTCACTAGGATGGTGTAGATTACCAAAGGATGATGTAATGAGCCTATTTTGGTCCTTATTGAGTGTATTAGGCTTCATTTGGTCTTACTTTGGTCAATTCTTCCATTTTAGGCACTAGGATATTGTGGATTACCAAAGGATGATGTAATGGGCCTATTTTGGTCCTAATTGAGTGTATTGAGCTTCATTTGGTTTTACTTTGGTAAATTCTTCCATTTTAGTCACTAGGATGGTGTAGATTACCAAAGGATGATGTAATGAGCCTATTTTGGTCCTAATTGAGTGTATTGAGCTTCTTTTGGTCTTACTTTGGTCAATTCTTCCATTTTACTCACTAGGATATTGTAGATTACCAAAGGATGATGTAATGAGCCTTTTGGTCCTAATTGAGTGTATTGAGCTTCATTGTACTTTGGTAAATGGCTCATTTTAGTCACAAGGATGTTGTTGATAACCAAAGGATGATGTAATGAGCCTTTTTTGGTCTTAATTGAGTGTATTGAGCTTCATTTGGACTTACTTTGGTCAATTTTTCCATTTTAGTCACTAGGATGGTGTAGATAACCAAAGGATGATGTAATGGGCCTATTTTGGTCCTTATTGAGTGTTTTGAGCTTCATTTGATCTTACTTTGGTCAATTCTTCCATTTTAGTCACTAGGATGTTGTAATTACCAAAGGATGATGTAATGAGCCTATTTTGGTCCTATTGAGTGTATTGAGCTTCATTTGGTCTTACTTTGGTCAATTCTTCCATTTTAGTCACTAGGATGTTGTAGATTACCAAAGGATGATGTAATGAGCCTATTTTGGTCCTAATTGTGTATTGAGCTTCATTTGCTCTTACTTTGGTAAATGGCTCCATTTTAGTCACAAGGATGTTGTTGATAACCAAAGGATGATGTAATGAGCCTTTTTTGGTCTAATTGAGTGTATTGAGCTTCATTTGGACTTACTTTGGTCAATTTTTCCATTTAAGTCACTAGGATGGTGTAGATAACCAAAGGATGATGTAATGAGCCTATTTTGGTCCTTATTGAGTGTATTGAGCTTCATTTTGATCTTACTTTGGTCAATTCTTCCATTTTTGTCACTAGGATGGTGTAGATTACCAAAGGATGATGTAATGAGCCTATTTTGGTCCTTATTGAGTGTATTAGGCTTCATTTGGTCTTACTTTGGTCAATTCTTCCATTTTAGGCACTAGGATATTGTGGATTACCAAAGGATGATGTAATGGGCCTATTTTGGTCCTAATTGAGTGTATTGAGCTTCATTTGGTTTTACTTTGGTAAATTCTTCCATTTTAGTCACTAGGATGGTGTAGATTACCAAAGGATGATGAGCCTATTTTGGTCCTAATTGAGTGTATTGAGCTTCTTTTGGTCTTACTTTGGTCAATTCTTCCATTTTAGTCACTAGGATTTGTAGATTACCAAAGGATGATGTAATGAGCCTATTTTGGTCTAATTGAGTGTATTGAGCTTCATTTGCTCTTACTTTGGTAAATGGCTCCATTTTAGTCACAAGGATGTTGTTGATAACCAAAGATGATGTAATGAGCCTTTTTGGTCTTATTGAGTGTATTGAGCTTCATTTGGACTTACTTTGGTCAATTTTTCCATTTAAGTCACTAGGATGGTGTAGATAACCAAAGGATGATGTAATGAGCCTATTTTGGTCCTTATTGAGTGTATTGAGCTTCATTTGTCTTACTTTGGTCAATTCTTCCATTTTAGTCACTTACCAAAGGATGATGTAATGAGCCTATTTTGGTCCTAATTGAGTGTATTGAGCTTCATTTGGTCTTACTTTGGTCAATTCTTCCATTTTAGTCACTAGGATGTTGTAGATTACCAAAGGATGATGTAATGAGCCTATTTTGGTCCTAATTGAGTGTATTGAGCTTCATTTGATTACTTTGGTAAATGGCTCCATTTTAGTCACAAGGATGTTGTAGATAACCAAAGGATGATGTAATGAGCCTTTTTTGGTCTTAATTGAGTGTATTGAGCTTCATTTGGCTTACTTTGGTCAATTTTTCCATTTAAGTCACTAGGATGGTGTAGATAACCAAAGGATGATGTAATGAGCCTATTTTGGTCCTTATTGAGTGTATTAGCTTCATTTGGTCTTACTTTGGTCAATTCTTCCATTTTAGGCACAAGGATATTGTAGATTACCAAAGGATGATGTAATGGGCCTATTTTGGTCCTAATTGAGTGTATTGAGCTTCATTTGGTTTTTACTTTGGTCAATTCTTCCATTTTAGTCACTAGGATGGTGTAGATTACCAAAGGATGATGTAATGGCCTATTTTGGTCCTAATTGAGTGTATTGAGCTTCTTTTGGTCTTACTTTGGTCAATTCCATTTTAGTCACTAGGATGTTGTAGATTACCAAAGGATGATGTAATGAGCCTATTTTGTCCTAATTGAGTGTATTGAGCTTCATTTGGTCTTACTTTGGTCAATGGCTCAATTTTAGTCACAGGATGTTGTAGATAACCAAAGGATGATGTAATGAGCCTTTTTTGGTCCTAATTGAGTGTATTGAGCTTCATTTGGTCTTACTTTGGTCAATTCTTCCATTTTAGTCACTATTTAGATAACCAAAGGATGATGTAATGAGCCTATTTTGGTCCTTATTGAGTGTTTGAGCTTCATTTGATCTTACTTTGGTCAATTCTTCCATTTTAGTCACTAGGATGTTGTAGATTACCAAAGGATGATGTAATGAGCCTATTTTGGTCCTAATTGAGTGTATTGAGCTTCATTTGGTCTTACTTTGGTCAATTCTTCCATTTTAGTCACTAGGATGTTGTAGATTACCAAAGGATGATGTAATGAGCCTATTTTGGTCCTAATTGAGTGTATTGAGCTTCATTTGCTCTACTTTGGTAAATGGCCCATTTTAGTCACAAGGATGTTGTTGATAACCAAGGATGATGTAATGAGCCTTCTTTGGTCTTAATTGAGTGTATTGAGCTTCATTTGGACTTACTTTGGTCAATTTTTCCGTTTTAGTCACTAGGATGGTGTAGATTACAAAAGGATGATGTAATGGGCCTATTTTGGTCCTAATTGAGTGTATTGAGCTTCATTTGGTCTTACTTTGGTCAATGGCTCAATTTTAGTCACAAGGATGTTGTAGATAACCAAAGGATGATGTAATGAGCCTTTTTGGTCCTAATTGAGTGTATTGAGCTTCATTTGGTCTTACTTTGGTCAATTCTTCCATTTTAGTCACTAAGAAGGTTTAGATAACCAAAGGATGATGTAATGAGCCTATTTTGGTCCTTATTGAGTGTTTTGAGCTTCATTTGATCTTACTTTGGTCAATTCTTCCATTTTAGTCACTAGGATGTTGTAGATTACCAAAGGATGATGTAATGAGCCTATTTTGGTCCTAATTGAGTGTATTGAGCTTCATTTGGTCTTACTTTGGTCAATTCTTCCATTTTAGTCACTAGGATGTTGTAGATTACCAAAGGATGATGTAATGAGCCTATTTTGGTCCTAATTGAGTGTATTGAGCTTCATTTGGTCTTACTTTGGTCAATTCTTCCATTTTAGTCACTAGGATGTTGTAGATTACCAAAGGATGATGTAATGAGCCTATTTTGGTCCTAATTGAGTGTATTGAGCTTCATTTGCTCTTACTTTGGTAAATGGCTCCATTTTAGTCACTAGGATGTTGTGATAACCAAAGGATGATGTAATGAGCCTATTTTGGTCTTATTGAGTGTATTGAGCTTCATTTGATCTTACTTTGGTCAATTCTTCCATTTTAGTCACTAGGATGGTGTAGATTACAAAGGATGATGTAATGAGCCTATTTTGGTCCTTATTGAGTGTATTGAGCTTCATTTGATCTTACTTTGGTCAATTCTTCCATTTTAGTCACTAGGATGGTGTAGATTACCAAAGGATGATGTAATGAGCCTATTTTGGTCCTTATTGAGTGTATTAGGCTTCATTTGGTCTTACTTTGGTCAATTCTTCCATTTTAGGCACTAGGATGGTGTAGATTACCAAAGGATGATGTAATGAGCCTATTTTGGTCCTTATTGAGTGTATTAGGCTTCATTTGGTTTACTTTGGTCAATTCTTCCATTTTAGGCACTAGGATGTTGTAGATTACCAAAGGATGATGTAATGAGCCTATTTTGGTCCTAATTGAGTGTATTGAGCTTCATTTGGTTTTACTTTGGTCAATTCTTCCATTTTAGTCACTAGGATGGTGTAGATTACCAAAGGATGATGTAATGGGCCTATTTTGGTCCTAATTGAGTGTATTGAGCTTCTTTTGGTCTTACTTTGGTCAATTCTTCCATTTTAGTCACTTGGATGTTGTAGATTACCAAAGGATTATGTACTGAGCCTATTTTAGTCCTAATAGAGTGTATTGAGCTTCATTTGGTCTTACTTTGGTCAATGGCTCAATTTTAGTCACAAGGATGTTGTAGATAACCAAAGGATGATGTAATGAGCCTTTTTTGGTCCTAATTGAGTGTATTGAGCTTCATTTGTCTTACTTTGGTCAATTCTTCCATTTTAGTCACTAGGATGGTGTAGATTACCAAAGGATGATGTAATGGCCTATTTTGGTCCTAATGAGTGTATTGAGCTTCATTTGGTTTACTTTGGTCAATGGCTTCATTTTAGTCACAAGGATGTTGTAGATTACCAAAGGATGATGTAATGAGCCTTTTTTGGTCCTAATTGAGTGTATTGAGCTTCATTTGGTCTTACTTTGGTCAATTCTTCCATTTTAGTCACTAGAAGGTTTAGATAACCAAAGGATGATGTAATGAGCCTATTTTGGTCCTTATTGAGTGTTTTGAGCTTCATTTGGTCTTACTTTGGTCAATTCTTCCATTTTAGTCACTAGGATGTTGTAGATTACCAAAGGATGATGTAATGAGCCTATTTTGGTCCTAATTGAGTGTATTGAGCTTCATTTGTCTTACTTTGGTCAATTCTCCATTTTAGTCACTAGGATGTTGTTGATAACCAAAGGATGATGTAATGAGCCTTTTTGGTCTTAATTGAGTGTATTGAGCTTCATTTGGTCTTACTTTGGTCAATTCTTCCATTTTAGGCACAAGGATGTTGTGATTACCAAAGGATGATGTAATGAGCCTATTTTGGTCCTAATTGAGTGTATTGAGCTTCATTTGGTCTTACTTTGGTCAATTCTTCCATTTTAGTCACTAGGATGGTGTAGATTACCAAAGGATGATGTAATGGCCTATTTTGGTCCTAATTGAGTGTATTGAGCTTCTTTGGTCTTACTTTGGTCAATTCTTCCATTTTAGTCACTTGGATGTTGTAGATTACCAAAGGATTATGTACTGAGCCTATTTTAGTCCTAATAGAGTGTATTGAGCTTCATTTGGTCTTACTTTGGTCAATGGCTCATTTTAGTCACAAGGATGTTGTAGATAACCAAAGGATGATGTAATGAGCCTTTTTTGGTCCTAATTGAGTGTATTGAGCTTCATTTGGTCTTACTTTGGTCAATTCTTCCATTTTAGTCACTAAGAAGGTTAGATAACCAAAGGATGATGTAATGAGCCTATTTTGGTCCTTATTGAGTGTTGTGAGCTTCATTTGATCTTACTTTGGTCAATTCTTCCATTTTAGTCACTAGGATGTTGTAGATTACCAAAGGATGATGTAATGAGCCTATTTTGGTCCTAATTGAGTGTATTGAGCTTCATTTGGTCTTACTTTGGTCAATTCTTCCATTTTAGTCACTAGGATGTTGTAGATTACCAAAGGATGATGTAATGAGCCTATTTTGGTCCTAATTGAGTGTATTGAGCTTCATTTGCTCTTACTTTGGTCAATGGCTCCATTTTAGTCACAAGGATGTTGTTGATAACCAAAGGATGATGTAATGAGCCTTCTTTGGTCTTAATTGAGTGTATTGAGCTTCATTTGGACTTACTTTGGTCAATTTTTCCATTTTAGTCACTAGGATGGTGTAGATTACAAAAGGATGATGTAATGGGCCTATTTTGGTCCTAATTGAGTGTATTGAGCTTCATTTGGTCTTACTTTGGTCAATGGCTCAATTTTAGTCACAAGGATGTTGTAGATAACCAAAGGATGATGTAATGAGCCTTTTTGGTCCTAATTGAGTGTATTGAGCTTCATTTGGTCTTACTTTGGTCAATTCTTCCATTTTAGTCACTAAGAAGGTTTAGATAACCAAAGGATGATGTAATGAGCCTATTTTGGTCCTTATTAAGTGTTTGAGCTTCATTTGATCTTACTTTGGTCAATTCTTCCATTTTAGTCACTAGGATGTTGTAGATTACCAAAGGATGATGTAATGAGCCTATTTTGGTCCTAATTGAGTGTATTGAGCTTCATTTGGTCTTACTTTGGTCAATTCTTCCATTTTAGTCACTAGGATGTTGTAGATTACCAAAGGATGATGTAATGAGCCTATTTTGGTCCTAATTGAGTGTATTGAGCTTCATTTGGTCTTACTTTGGTCAATTCTTCCATTTTAGTCACTAGGATGTTGTAGATTACCAAAGGATGATGTAATGAGCCTATTTTGGTCCTAATTGAGTGTATTGAGCTTCATTTGCTCTTACTTTGGTAAATGGCTCCATTTTAGTCACTAGGATGTTGTTGATAACCAAAGGATGATGTAATGAGCCTATTTTGGTCCTAATTGAGTGTATTGAGCTTCATTTGATCTTACTTTGGTCAATTCTTCCATTTTTGTCACTAGGATGGTGTAGATTACCAAAGGATGATGTAATGAGCCTATTTTGGTCCTTATTGAGTGTATTAGCTTCATTTGGTCTTACTTGGTCAATTCATTTAGCACTAGGATGGTGTAGATTACCAAAGGATGATGTAATGAGCCTATTTTGGTCTTATTGAGTGTATTGGTTTTTGTTTTATTTGGTCAATTCTTCATTTTAGCACTAGGATTTGTAGATTACCAAAGGATGATGTAATGGCCTATTTTGGTCCTATTGAGTGTATTGAGCTTCATTTGGTTTTACTTTGGTCAATTCTTCCATTTTAGGCACTAGGATAGTGTAGATTACCAAAGGATGATGTAATGGGCCTATTTTGGTCCTAATTGAGTGTATTGAGCTTCATTTGGTTTTACTTTGGTCAATTCTTCCATTTTAATCACTAGGATGGTGTAGATTACCAACGGATGATGTAATGGGCCTATTTTGGTCCTAATTGAGTGTATTGAGCTTCTTTTGGTCTTACTTTGTCAATTCTTTCATTTTAGTCACTTGGATGTTGTAGATTACCAAAGGATTATGTACTGAGCCTATTTTAGTCCTAATAGAGTGTATTGAGCTTCATTTGGTCTTACTTTGGTCAATGGCTCAATTTTAGTCACAAGGATGTTGTAGATAACCAAAGGATGATGTAATGAGCCTTTTTTGGTCCTAATTGAGTGTATTGAGCTTCATTTGGTCTTACTTTGGTCAATTCTTCCATTTTAGTCACTAGGATGGTGTAGATTACCAAAGGATGATGTAATGGGCCTATTTTGGTCCTAATTGAGTGTATTGAGCTTCATTTGGTCTTACTTTGGTCAATGGCTCAATTTTAGTCACAAGGATGTTGTAGATAACCAAAGGATGATGTAATGAGCCTTTTTGGTCCTAATTGAGTGTATTGAGCTTCATTTGGTCTTACTTTGGTCAATTCTTCCATTTTAGTCACTAAAAGGTTTAGATAACCAAAGGATGATGTAATGAGCCTTTTTTGGTCCTTATTAAGTGTTTTGAGCTTCATTTGATCTTACTTTGGTCAATTCTTCCATTTTAGTCACAAGGATGTTGTAGATTACCAAAGAATGATGTAATGAGCCTATTTTGGTCCTAATTGAGTGTATTGAGCTTCATTTGGTCTTACTTTGGTCAATTCTTCCATTTTAGTCACTAGGATGTTGTAGATTACCAAAGGATGATGTAATGAGCCTATTTTGGTCCTAATTGAGTGTATTGAGCTTCATTTGGTCTTACTTTGGTCAATTCTTCCATTTTAGTCACTAGGATGTTGTAGATTACCAAAGGATGATGTAATGAGCCTATTTTGGTCCTAATTGAGTGTATTGAGCTTCATTTGCTCTTACTTTGGTAAATGGCTCCATTTTAGTCACTAGAATGTTGTTGATAACCAAAGGATGATGTAATGAGCCTATTTTGGTCCTTATTGAGTGTATTGAGCTTCATTTGATCTTACTTTGGTCAATTCTTCCATTTTTGTCACTAGGATGGTGTAGATTACCAAAGGATGATGTAATGAGCCTATTTTGGTCCTTATTGAGTGTATTAGGCTTCATTTGGTCTTACTTTGGTCAATTCTTCCATTTTAGGCACTAGGATGGTGTAGATTACCAAAGGATGATGTAATGAGCCTATTTTGGTCCTTATTGAGTGTATTAGGCTTTATTTGGTTTTACTTTGGTCAATTCTTCCATTTTAGGCACTAGGATATTGTAGATTACCAAAGGATGATGTAATGGGCCTATTTTGGTCCTAATTGAGTGTATTGAGCTTCATTTGGTTTTACTTTGGTCAATTCTTCCATTTTAGTCACTACGATGGTGTAGATTACCAAAGGATGATGTAATGGGCCTATTTTGGTCCTAATTGAGTGTATTGAGCTTCATTTGGTTTTACTTTGGTCAATTCTTCCATTTTAATCACTAGGATGGTGTAGATTACCAAAGGATGATGTAATGGGCCTATTTTGGTCCTAATTGAGTGTATTGAGCTTCTTTTGGTCTTACTTTGGTCAATTCTTTCATTTTAGTCACTTGGATGTTGTAGATTACCAAAGGATTATGTACTGAGCCTATTTTAGTCCTAATAGAGTGTATTGAGCTTCATTTGGTCTTACTTTGGTCAATGGCTCAATTTTAGTCACAAGGATGTTGTAGATAACCAAAGGATGATGTAATGAGCCTTTTTTGGTCCTAATTGAGTGTATTGAGCTTCATTTGGTCTTACTTTGGTCAATTCTTCCATTTTAGTCACTAGGATGTTTAGATAACCAAAGGATGATGTAATGAGCCTTTTTTGGTCCTAATTGAGTGTATTGAGCTTCATTTGGTCTTACTTTGGTCAATTCTTCCATTTTAGTCACTAAAAGTTTAGATAACCAAAGGATGATGTAATGAGCCTTTTTTGGTCCTTATTAGTGTTTTGAGCTTCATTTGATCTTACTTTGGTCAATTCTTCCATTTTAGTCACTAGGATGTTGTAGATTACCAAAGATGATGTAATGAGCCTATTTTGGTCCTATTGAGTGTATTGAGCTTCATTTGGTCTTACTTTGGTCAATTCTTCCATTTTAGTCACTAGGATGTTGTAGATTACCAAAGGATGATGTAATGAGCCTATTTTGGTCCTAATTGAGTGTATTGAGCTTCATTTGGTCTTACTTTGGTCAATTCTTCCATTTTAGTCACTAGGATGTTGTAGATTACCAAAGGATGATGTAATGAGCCTATTTTGGTCCTAATTGAGTGTATTGAGCTTCATTTGGTCTTACTTTGGTCAATTCTTCCATTTTAGTCACTAGGATGTTGTAGATTACCAAAGGATGATGTAATGGCCTTTTTGGTCTAATTGAGTGTATTGAGCTTCTTTTGGTCTTACTTTGGTCAATTTTCATTTTAGTCACTTGGATGTTGTAGATTACAAAGGATTATGTATGAGCCTATTTTAGTCCTAATAGAGTGTATTGAGCTTCATTTGGTCTTACTTTGGTCAATGGCTCAATTTTAGTCACAAGGATGTTGTAGATAACCAAAGGATGATGTAATGAGCCTTTTTTGGTCCTAATTGAGTGTATTGAGCTTCATTTGGTCTTACTTTGGTCAATTCTTCCATTTTAGTCACTAAGAAGGTTTAGATAACCAAAGGATGATGTAATGAGCCTATTTTGGTCCTTATTAAGTGTTTTGAGCTTCATTTGATCTTACTTTGGTCAATTCTTCCATTTTAGTCACTAGGATGTTGTAGATTACCAAAGGATGATGTAATGAGCCTATTTTGGTCCTAATTGAGTGTATTGAGCTTCATTTGGTCTTACTTTGGTCAATTCTTCCATTTTAGTCACTAGGATGTTGTAGATTACCAAAGGATGATGTAATGAGCCTATTTTGGTCCTAATTGAGTGTATTGAGCTTCATTTGGTCTTACTTTGGTCAATTCTTCCATTTTAGTCACTAGGATGTTGTAGATTACCAAAGGATGATGTAATGAGCCTATTTTGGTCCTAATTGAGTGTATTGAGCTTCATTTGCTCTTACTTTGGTAAATGGCTCCATTTTAGTCACTAGGATGTTGTTGATAACCAAAGGATGATGTAATGAGCCTATTTTGGTGCTTATTGAGTGTATTGAGCTTCATTTGATCTTACTTTGGTCAATTCTTCCATTTTTGTCACTAGGATGGTGTAGATTACCAAAGGATGATGTAATGAGCCTATTTTGGTCCTTATTGAGTGTATTAGGCTTCATTTGGTCTTACTTTGGTCAATTCTTTCATTTTAGGCACTAGGATGGTGTAGATTACCAAAGGATGATGTAATGAGCCTATTTTGGTCCTTATTGAGTGTATTAGGGTTTATTTGGTTTTACTTTGGTCAATTCTTCCATTTTAGGCACTAGGATATTGTAGATTACCAAAGGATGATGTAATGGGCCTATTTTGGTCCTAATTGAGTGTATTGAGCTTCATTTGGTTTTACTTTGGTCAATTCTTCCATTTTAATCACTAGGATGGTGTAGATTACCAACGGATGATGTAATGGGCCTATTTTGGTCCTAATTGAGTGTATTGAGCTTCTTTTGGTCTTACTTTGGTCAATTCTTTCATTTTAGTCACTTGGATGTTGTAGATTACCAAAGGATTATGTACTGAGCCTATTTTAGTCCTAATAGAGTGTATTGAGCTTCATTTGGTCTTACTTTGGTCAATGGCTCAATTTTAGTCACAAGGATGTTGTAGATAACCAAAGGATGATGTAATGAGCCTTTTTTGGTCCTAATTGAGTGTATTGAGCTTCATTTGGTCTTACTTTGGTCAATTCTTCCATTTTAGTCACTAGGATGGTGTAGATTACCAAAGGATGATGTAATGGGCCTATTTTGGTCCTAATTGAGTGTATTGAGCTTCATTTGGTCTTACTTTGGTCAATGGCTCAATTTTAGTCACAAGGATGTTGTAGATAACCAAAGGATGATGTAATGAGCCTTTTTTGGTCCTAATTGAGTGTATTGAGCTTCATTTGGTCTTACTTTGGTCAATTCTTCCATTTTAGTCACTAAAAGGTTTAGATAACCAAAGGATGATGTAATGAGCCTTTTTGGTCCTTATTAAGTGTTTTGAGCTTCATTTGATCTTACTTTGGTCAATTCTTCCATTTTAGTCACTAGGATGTTGTAGATTACCAAAGAATGATGTAATGAGCCTATTTTGGTCCTAATTGAGTGTATTGAGCTTCATTTGGTCTTACTTTGGTCAATTCTTCCATTTTAGTCACTAGGATGTTGTAGATTACCAAAGGATGATGTAATGAGCCTATTTTGGTCCTAATTGAGTGTATTGAGCTTCATTTGGTCTTACTTTGGTCAATTCTTCCATTTTAGTCACTAGGATGTTGTAGATTACCAAAGGTTGATGTAATGAGCCTATTTTGGTCCTAATTGAGTGTATGAGCTTCATTTGCTCTTACTTTGGTAAATGGCTCCATTTTAGTCACTAGAATGTTGTTGATAACCAAAGGATGATGTAATGAGCCTATTTTGGTCCTTATTGAGTGTATTGAGCTTCATTTGATCTTACTTTGGTCAATTCTTCCATTTTTGTCACTAGGATGGTGTAGATTACCAAAGGATGATGTAATGAGCCTATTTTGGTCCTTATTGAGTGTATTAGGCTTCATTTGGTCTTACTTTGGTCAATTCTTTCCATTTTAGGCACTAGGATGTGTAGATTACCAAAGGATGATGTAATGAGCCTATTTTGGTCCTTATGAGTGTATTAGGCTTTATTTGGTTTTACTTTGGTCAATTCTTCCATTTTAGGCACTAGGATATTGTAGATTACCAAAGGATGATGTAATGGGCCTATTTTGGTCCTAATTGAGTGTATTGAGCTTCATTTGGTTTTACTTTGGTCAATTCTTCCATTTTAGTCACTAGGATGGTGTAGATTACCAAAGGATGATGTAATGGGCCTATTTTGTCCTAATTGAGTGTATTGAGCTTCATTTTGTTTACTTTGGTCAATTTCTTCATTTATCACTAGGATGGTGTAGATTACCAAAGGATGATGTAATGGGCCTATTTTGGTCCTAATTGAGTGTATTGAGCTTCTTTTGGTCTTACTTTGGTCAATTCTTCATTTTAGTCACTTGGATGTTGTAGATTACCAAAGGATTATGTACTGAGCCTATTTTAGTCCTAATAGAGTGTATTGAGCTTCATTTGGTCTTACTTTGGTCAATGGCTCAATTTTAGTCACAAGGATGTTGTAGATAACCAAAGGATGATGTAATGAGCCTTTTTGGTCCTAATTGAGTGTATTGAGCTTCATTTGGTCTTACTTTGGTCAATGGTCACAAGGATGTTGTAGATAACCAAAGGATGATGTAATGAGCCTAATTGAGTGTATTGAGCTTCATTTGGTCTTACTTTGGTCAATTCTTCCATTTTAGTCACTAGGTTGATAACCAAAGGATGATGTAATGAGCCTTTTTTGGTCCTTATTGTGTTTTGAGCTTCATTTGATCTTACTTTGGTCAATTCTTCCATTTTAGTCACTAGGATGTTGTAGATTACCAAAGAATGATGTAATGAGCCTATTTTGGTCCTAATTGAGTGTATTGAGCTTCATTTGGTCTTACTTTGGTCAATTCTTCCATTTTAGTCACTAGGATGTTGTAGATTACCAAAGGATGATGTAATGAGCCTATTTTGGTCCTAATTGAGTGTATTGAGCTTCATTTGGTCTTACTTTGGTCAATTCTTCCATTTTAGGCACTAGGATATTGTAGATTACCAAAGGATGATGTAATGGGCCTATTTTGGTCCTAATTGAGTGTATTGAGCTTCATTTGGTTTTACTTTGGTCAATTCTTCCATTTTAGTCACTAGGATGGTGTAGATTACCAAAGGATGATGTAATGGGCCTATTTTGGTCCTAATTGAGTGTATTGAGCTTCTTTGGTCTTACTTTGGTCAATTCTTCATTTTAGTCACTTGGATGTTGTAGATTACCAAAGGATTATGTACTGAGCCTATTTTAGTCCTAATAGAGTGTATTGAGCTTCATTTGGTCTTACTTTGGTCAATGGCTCAATTTTAGTCACAAGGATGTTGTAGATAACCAAAGGATGATGTAATGAGCCTTTTTTGGTCCTAATTGAGTGTATTGAGCTTCATTTGGTCTTACTTTGGTCAATCTTTTTAGTCACAAGGATGTTGGATAACCAAAGGATGATGTAATGAGCCTTTTTGGTCCTAATTGAGTGTATTGAGCTTCATTTGGTCTTACTTTGGTCAATTCTTCCATTTTAGTCACTAGGTTTAGATAACCAAAGGATGATGTAATGAGCCTTTTTGGTCCTTATTAGTGTTTTGAGCTTCATTTGATCTTACTTTGGTCAATTCTTCCATTTTAGTCACTAGGATGTTGTAGATTACCAAAGGATGATGTAATGAGCCTATTTTGGTCCTAATTGAGTGTATTGAGCTTCATTTGGTCTTACTTTGGTCAATTCTTCCATTTTAGTCACTAGGATGTTGTAGATTACCAAAGGATGATGTAATGAGCCTATTTTGGTCCTAATTGAGTGTATTGAGCTTCATTTGGTCTTACTTTGGTCAATTCTTCCATTTTAGGCACTAGGATTTGTAGATTACCAAAGGATGATGTAATGGGCCTATTTTCCTAATTGAGTGTATTGAGCTTCATTTGGTTTTACTTTGGTCAATTCTTCCATTTTAGTCAGCCAAAGGATGATGTAATGCCTATTTTGGTCCTAATTGAGTGTATTGAGCTTCTTTTGGTCTTACTTTGGTCAATTCTTCATTTTAGTCACTTGGATGTTGTAGATTACCAAAGGATTATGTACTGAGCCTATTTTGTCCTAATAGAGTGTATTGAGCTTCATTTGGTCTTACTTTGGTCAATGGCTCAATTTTAGTCACAAGGATGTTGTAGATACCAAAGGATGATGTAATGAGCCTTTTTTGGTCCTAATTGAGTGTATTGAGCTTCATTTGGTCTTACTTTGGTCAATTCTTCCATTTTAGTCACTAAGAAGGTTTAGATAACCAAAGGATGATGTAATGAGCCTATTTTGGTCCTTATTGAGTGTTTTGAGCTTCATTTGATCTTACTTTGGTCAATTCTTCCATTTTAGTCACTAGGATGTTGTAGATTACCAAAGGATGATGTAATGAGCCTATTTTGGTCCTAATTGAGTGTATTGAGCTTCATTTGGTCTTACTTTGGTCAATTCTTCCATTTTAGTCACTAGGATGTTGTAGATTACCAAAGGATGATGTAATGAGCCTATTTTGGTCCTAATTGAGTGTATTGAGCTTCATTTGGTCTTACTTTGGTCAAATTTTAGTCACTAGGATGTTGTAGATTACCAAAGGATGATGTAATGAGCCTATTTTGGTCCTAATTGAGTGTATTGAGCTTCATTTGCTTACTTTGGTCAATTCTTCCATTTTAGTCACTAGGATGTTGTAGATAACCAAAGGATGATGTAATGAGCCTATTTTGGTCCTTATTGAGTGTATTGAGCTTCATTTGGTCTTACTTTGGTCAATTCTTCCATTTTAGTCACTAGGATGGTGTAGATTA
>RYYW01000234.1:64705-94382 GCA_013621005.1 Aeschynomene evenia | reverse complement strand
TGTAGAGGAGGAGAAGCGGATTTGCTGATCAGCAATCGTGCTTTTGACCCTTTGTTGGTGAACCTTTCTATTTGCGAATAGAATGCTCTCACCACATTTGGGTAGCACACGTCCTCTGAGCTCATCATGGCTGGCCATCCAGGTTGCTTGAGGAAGGTGAGTTGAAGCTCATCCACTTGATTGTATACGTTGAGAGGTAGTACTCTTCCCATAGCAAGATTTCTTGGAAGATAAGTCTTGTGGAATAGGGACTGCATCTCCTCATTGTCGTAGAGAATGTCTTCGATACTTCATTGAGGTTGTTTCTCATAAAGCCCTTGATTTCTCCAGAGGAGGCCATTTGGAAGAAAAGTTTAAGTTTGAGAAGAAATGAGAGGAGAGATAGAGAAGAACGAGAGAGAGAGCAGATGAAGATTGGAGAGCGAGGAGAGGATTTGGCAGAGTTTTGGTATGTTTTAAGCGCAAAGTGCTCAAATGGAACAATCCATGAGTATTTATAGAAATGGCTTGTAACTAGCCGTTTCTGACGCTTATCCAAAAGTTACCGTTGGTAACTTGTTTCTCGGAAGGTACCTTTCTGAGAGAGGTGGTCCTTCTGAGAACGCTCCTTCTGAGAAATGTTTCAGAAGATCTCCTTGAGGAATGAGTCTTCTGAGAACAAATTTTCTCAGATAGAGTTTTCTGTGTTTTCCTACTTCAAGCTCAGAAGCTTAGTTCTATAGTTTGTCTTAGAGTCTAAACTAGGACTAAGGGGGGGTTTCTAAGAAAAAGTTTTTAATTTCAAAGTACTTAGAAACGTCTTAGATTGAGAAGTCCTTTCAGATCATTGAAACGATCCTCGGGTAAAGGCTTTGTAAATATATCTGAGATTTGATCCTCAGTATTCACAAATTTAAGTTCAATGTCGCCTTTTTGCACATGATCCCGAATAAAGTGATGTTTTATATCAATGTTCTTGGATCGAGAATGCTGAATAGGATTCTTAGCTAAGTTGATAGCACTTGTATTATCACAAAGGATAGGAATTTTGGTGTACCTTAATTGATAATCAAGTAGCTGATTCTTAATCCATAGCATCTGAGAACAGCAGTTCGCAGCAGACACATACTCAGCTTCAGCAGTTGATAGGGCGATCGTATTTTGCTTCTTGCAAGACCACGTGATCAAGCATTTTCCAAAGAAGCAGCAGCAGCCACTTGTGCTTTTGCGATCGATCCTATCTCCAGCGTAATCAGCATCACAATATCCTACAACATCAGAAGAACAGTCTTTCTCGTACCAAAGACCAAGATTAGTAGTTCCACTTAAATATCGTAAAATTCGTTTAACTGCAGTTAAATGTGATTGCTTAGGCTTAGACTGGAATCTAGCACAGATCCCAACACTGAGTTGGATATCTGGTCTGGAGGCAGTTAAGTAGAGAAGTGAGTCAATCATCCCTCGATAGTTGCTTTCTGAGACTTTCTCACCATCATCATCCAAGTCAATTACTTGAGAGGGATGCATGGGAGTGCTCATGGGTTTGGCCTTATCCATCAGAAACTTCCTCAGAAGTTCTTTGGTATACTTCTCTTGGTGGATTACTGTCCCTTCTGACTCTTGCTTGATTTGCAATCCTAGGAAGAATTTTAATTCTCCCATCATGCTCATCTCGAATTCACCTTGCATAAGCTTGGAGAATTCTTTGCATAGGCATTCATTGGTTGCGCCAAATATTATGTCATCTACATAAATCTGGACAATCAAGAAGCCAGAGTCTTCTGAGAGTGTAAAGAGAGTTGTGTCCACTTTCCCTCTTGAGAATCCGTTTTTAAGTAGGAAAGAGCTCAATCTATCGTACCAAGCTCTTGGAGCTTGTTTCAGACCATAGAGAGCCTTTGTAAGCTTAAATACGTGATCCGGGAATGCATCATTCACAAAACCAGGAGGTTGTTTTACATAAACTTCCTCAGAAAGGTATCCATTCAAGAAGGCAGACTTAACATCCATCTGATAGAGTTTGAAACCTTTGTGTGCAGCAAAAGCTAGCAACATTCTGATAGCTTCCAATCTTGCGACTGGAGCAAAAGTTTCATCGTAGTCTATCCCTTCTTGTTGGTTGTACCCTTGAGCAACCAATCTAGCCTTGTTTCTCACGACTTGACCGTTTTCATCAAGTTTGTTTCGAAACACCCATTTAGTCCCAATGACACTTTTGCCTTTGGGTTTCTGAGTTAGTTTCCAAACTTGATTTCTCTCGAATTGGTCAAGTTCATCTTGCATGGCATTTACCCAGCTAGGATCATCTATCGCCTCTTCTATGGAATCTGGTTCAAGCTCAGAAACCATAGCAAGATTTGTATAGTTCTTCTGGTTCTTACGCCACGTTCTGGATTGCCCAAGACTTCGTTCTGAGAAACGTCTTCAAGTCTCTTGAACCTCTAATCCTTTTAGGAGTAGGGTTCTGAGAAGGAGACACAGAAGGTTCTCTTTCTGAGTCATCAGAAGCTTGTCCTTCTGAGAATCTAGGTTCCATTGTATTTGGAGAAGTAGATTCTCTAGGTTCTGGAGCTTCGATGATGCTACTGGATTTTTCTTTAGATGGAGATGTTGTTCCATGGGTTGGAAGTCAGTCTCATCATCTATAAGAATTTTCTTTTTGGCTTTCCAGAAGAGATGTTGAGTTTCTCAAACTCATCTTCTAAGTCAGCATCTTTCTGAGACATGTCCTTACTAAGTTCTTTGAACTTAATATGGATTGTCTCTTCAACACATTTACTCCTTTTGTTATAGACTCTGTAAGCTTTAGAGACTGAGGAGTATCATAGGAAGTATCCATCATCGGACTTAGGATCAAACTTAGAGAGTTTGTCCTTTGTGTTGAGAATAAAACAAGAACCAAATACATGAAAATAAGAAATGTTGGTATTTTATTCTTCCATAGCTCGTAAGGAGTCTTTTTCAGAATTGGTCTCAGAAAGACTCGATTCTGAATGTAGCATGAAGTATTAACTGCTTCAGCCCAGAAACCTTTTGAAAGTCCGCTTTCTAAGAGCATTGTTCTTGCCATCTCTTGAATGCTTCGATTCTTTCTCTCAGCTACCCCATTTTGTTGAGGAGTTCTGGGAGATGAGAATTCGTGAGCAATGCCCAGATTTTCACAAAACTCTTCAAAAGCATGATTCTCAAATTCACCACCATGATCTGATCTAATGGCATGAATGTGTGAATCCTTTTCAGTTGAAACTCTTTTCGCAAATGCTTTGAACTTCTCAAAAGTTTCTTCCTTAGAGGCTAGAAAGAAAACCCAAGTGAATCTGGAGTAATCATCCACTATGACAAGACCATAGCGTTTTCCAGAAGGAGAAGCCGTTCTGGTTGGTCCAAAGAGATCCATGTGGAGCAGTTCCAGTGGTTTCTGAGTGGAAATACCACTTTTACTGGGAAAGGAAGCTTTGGTCTATTTCCCTTTTTCACAGAAGTCGCAGGTTGCATCCTTCTGATACTTAATTCTGGGAAGGCCCTTTACAAGTCCTTTCTGAGAGAGTTCAGAAAGAAGTCTCATATGGGCATGACCAAGTTTTCTTATGCCACAGCCATTTGTCTTCTTGGACAGAGACAAGGCACTCCACGTTTTGATCCTTTAGATCATCTAGATGGATAACATAGATGTTACCAACACGTTTTCCTTCCAGAACGATCTTGTCATTTGTGAGATTAATCACATGACAATACTTGGCATAAAACTCAACCTTTAAGCCTTTGTCACAAAATTGACTAATGCTTAATAGATTGTGAGTTAAGCCATCGACCAAAAGTACATCTGTGATTTGGTGAGAGGAATCCTTACCAACATCTCCGATTGCAGTGACTCTTCCTTAGCGCCATCACCGAATCGCACTGTTCCGCCCTTTTTGGGCTTGAGGCTTCTGAACCAGTGCTTGCTTCCAGTCATGTGCCTCGAGCAGCCACTGTCAAGGTACCACTGCTCATCGTGGTGGTGGAGCAGCGCTTGATGATGTACCTGCAGTCACAAAGTTAACAGATTTAGGTACCCATTCTTTGTTGGGTCCTTGCTTGTTAGCTTTCTTGGACTTTTGCCTTCTTTTCTTAAAAGGGTCATGGTTTTGAGAATCAGAGACCTTTTGTTTGCCCTTTTCAGAAGCACTTGCTTTCTGAGAAGTTTTACCCTTCTGAGAGGGGTTAGTCTTCTTAGAAGGCTTTGCTTTCTGAGTTTTCTTTTGAGCCTTCTGAGGCTTAGAGATTTTTCCTTTTTCCAACATAGGGAATTTTTCAGAACCATGGCCATTTTTAAAACATGCGATACATGTGCGTGGTGATTTAGTTAAAGATGGATCAATATCATTTGGTTCGAAGATTTCTTCATAACCAAGTCCACTCTTATCCTTGTAAGGTCTTTGACCACCAAGCAAGAGTGTCATCATTTTTTCACCCTTGACCATCTTAACTAAGTCAGAAGTGAGAAGCTCATTTGTCTTTTGTAATTCTATCAAAGCCAGCTCGGCTTTTTCAACAGTTACAGAAGACATTGTTTCTAAAGCTTGATAGAGGTTGTGACCTTCAAGATATCTATTTTTAAAGTCATCTCTTTCAAGCCTTAGGTTCTCTACTTCTTGAATTAGTCTAGCATTTTCAGCTTCTAAGTGTTTGAAAGATTTTCTTAGTTTGCTGAAATTGTTAGCTAATTCGTTTGAGTCTCTCAGAAGCTCTTCATAGAGTTCTGAGATCTCATTGTATGAGTATGAGAGAGGAGGAGAGTTTGGTACCTCTTCTGACTCAGATTCTGTTTCCAGAATATAGTCAGTACCGGCCATGAAGCAGACATTAGCTTCCTCTTCACTTGCTGACTCAGAGCCTTCCTCTTCTCAGTCACTCCATGTAGCAGCCATTGCCTTCTTTTTCTTCTTGGGAATGAACTTCTTCTTTCCCTTGTTCTGAGGGCACTCAGTTCTGAAGTGGCCCTTTTCTCCACAGCCAAAACATGTGGCATCAGAAGGCTTTGATTTTCCTTTTCTGGGGGTGATCTCTTTGTCTTTGCTTGGTCTTCTCTTCCAAGCTTTCTTCATTTTCCTTACTAAAAGAGAGATGTCATCTTCATCGGAATCTGAGTTTTGATCGTTTTCAGACTCAGATATTTCTTCAGCCTTTAGGGCTTTTGAAGTCTTTTTGATCTGACTCTTCAGAGCCAGAGCTTTCTGAGGTCTTGAGGATGAAGATGGTCCTCCAAGAAGTCCTTCAAGCTCAATCTCATGAGTTCTGAGTGAGCCAAACAATACATCTAAATCTAGCTGATTTAGATCCTTTGCTTCTTGGATCGCTGTCACCTTTGGGCGCCACTTGGCAGAGAGGCTTCTGAGAATTTTCCTCACCATCTCAGCGTTGGAGTAGGTCTTTCTCAAGACCTTTAGCTGATTTATGATGTGAAGAAACCTTATTGACATGCTGTCAATGGTTTCCTCAGGTTGCATGCAGAAGGACTCGTACTTATGTACGAGCATTGATACCTTGGTTTCCTTGACTTCATCATTTCCTTCATGCAGCATGTGTAATCTCTCCCAAATTTCTTGAGCGGTGTCACACGACACAATCTTGTCGTATTCTACCTTGGGCAAGGTGCAGAGAAGAATGTATTTAGCTTTGAAGTTGAGTTGTATCTTCTCCTTCATCTCTTGAGTCCATTCGTCCTTAGGGACTCGTCTTGTATAGGTTCTGAGTGCTGGAGGTGCCACTCCTGGCTCAGCGTCTGTTGCAACTACAGCATCCTCTGTAATTGTCTGCAGAGGCTGATAGTCTCCATTTTCGATCCTATCCCATAAGTCCAGACTGGTGTGCTTGATGAATAGCGTCATCCTGTCACGCCAGTAGTCGAAGCTGTCTCCGAGAAACATCGGAGGTCTGTTTATTGAAGCCCCATCTGATATGAATGCAGCTGGTGAATTCATATTTCCCTTCGTGGATCTTTTTCCTTGACACTGCTAAGTGCTCAACCCCTTAAGGACCGAGCTCTGATACCAATTGAAAGTGTATGTGTGCACGAGAAGGGGGGGGTTGAATCGTGCAAGTTTTAAAAATTTCTTCTTAAAAACTTTTACTTAGAAAGCTGTTTTTACTCAGAAGGTAGAATTAAGAGTTTGCAGCGGAAATTGCTTTCTGAGAAGATTAAGTTTCTGAGAACTTAGTCTTTCTGAGAAAGTTCCTTTCTGAGGAATTTTAAGAAAATGACTTAAAGTTAGAGTTTCTTAAAAGCTTTCTGATTTTGATCAATACGGTTTTTACGAGACCTCTTAATTAGAATCGTGGTAGAGTTTTTCTCAAAGAGTTATGCAAGTAAAGAGCAAGGGAGAAAAGCTTAACACAAAGAATTTTATACTGGTTCGGTTATAACCAACCTACTCCAGTCCTCAACCTTCAGTTGAGAGTTCTTAGATATTCTTCTTAATGTGCCTTCCCAGACAACACTGCATTTACCAAGTAAAGGACTTCCACCACTTCACAACCCGAAGTGGATTTCCTTGCCTCACACTAGAGGACTTCCTTGCCTCCAACACTAGAGGACTTCTTTGCCTTAATCTCTAAAGGACTTCCTTGCCTCACAACAGAGGACTTCCTTGCCTTAATCACTTAAGGACTTTGAACTTTGCCTCAAACACCAGAGGACTTAAAACTGCCTTCAAACAACGAAGGACTTAGCGTTTTTCGGAAAGTTGTTTTTGCTTCGAAAACCAACTACTAAAATTAAGTTACAAACTTAATTTGACCCTTAGTAGACTTCTAGATTTAACTTACAAATGTAAGAGTTTACACCAATTCAGAACTAGAAGATTTTCCAAAGTTAGAAGAACAATTTCGTAAAAATTGTCTTTCTGAGAAAGTTCTAAGTTTTCGCAAAATGATTTTCAATTCAACAGAGTTTTGGCACGTTTAATCAAGAGTTTTAGCGCAAGAGTTTCGTCCCATTGCTCTGGAATTGAACTCATATATATAGGCATCAAAGAGCCGCGAAATTAGAAGCTTTCACTTTGCTTATGTGGCTGTGTCCTTTTCAGAACGGCTCCCTGCTACAGTCAGCGCAAAATGAGGAACTTTTCAGAACTGCACAGTGCGCGTGTTCCCACTTCCCTGGCTAGTGGTAGTGAGCTTTCTGAGATTGCTTGCGATCCCTTGAGTCCAGACACTTGGTTGCTTCTGAGTCCAACTTTCTGAGAGTTGTACGGACTTCTGAGGAGAACCTTCTGAGGGAAGACCCTTCTGAGAACTACAAGTCGCAAGGTCTTCTGAGACCCTTCTGAGGCGACAGTGTTCTTTCCTCAGAAACATGTTTTCACCTTCTGCGCTTCTGAGACATCCTTTCTGATATCTTTGGCGCTATGATTTTATCAATTGATCTCGAGGTTACTTGATGTTTTGTCTTGGCCTTTGCTCATGGTATTGCAATAATTTAAAGCTTTCTGAGACACTTAGCGCACATATTAGCAAAACCTTAAGTAAAATTTTTATACTTATGGCTTACCTTGTTATCATTAAAACTTTCATAACTCTAAGAGAATTATGCCTAATTCTCTCAGAAGGGTTCTGGAGCTTACAATAATATTTTTGTTCTTTTTGTTTAACTAATCTTTGACAAGTATCAAGGACTTGATCAATCTTTGAGATTTTCAGGAAGTGTTATAACAATCAAGAAGCAAATTCGAAAAAGTATACACAACCAATTCACCCCCCCTCTTGGGTTGTGTGAAGCATAGCTTGGAGGTGTTTCTCAAGAGACCCTCACATCATCAATTGGTATCCAGAGCTCCGGTTTTTTTGATAAAGTGAAATCAAGAAGGTTCTCTAACAAGAACAGAAGCAAGATCCAAGGAGCAAGCTATGTCTAATCAAGCAAACTTTCAAGTCTCTGAAGGACAATCCATAAATAGACCTCCACTCTTTAATGGAAATGCATATGCGTATTGGAGAGACAAGATGCAACTATTCATTGAATACAATAGTCTAGAGCTATGGGATATAATTCAAAATGGAGATCAAATTCCAGAAACTTCAAGAGTGCTGCTCGATGGTTCTATTGAAACTAAACTTATTCCTAAATCCGAATGGACAAGGGAACACAATGAGATGGTCAGACTCAACTCCAAAGCTAAGTATTTGCTTATTTGTGCTTTAACTAAGAGTGAGTATGATAAAATCATTAGTTGTAGTTCGGCTAAGGAAATATGGGATAGATTAGCTTTATTACATGATGGTACTGATGAAGTTAAGGAAACTAAAATTGATATGCTTAGATCAAAGTATGAGCAATTTAAAATGGATGAGAATGAATCAATAGATAGTATGATTACTAGGTTTCTTATAAGAGTAAATACCCAAATTCGTCCCTGAACTTTTCTTTAGTGCCCACTTCCGTCCCTGATCAAATTTTATTAGGCCCGCAGTCCCTGAACTTGAATTCCGTGAGACATATCCGTCCCTCCGTCAACTCCTCCGTTAATGAGTGACGGAGTAGTCCTACGTGGACGTTAAGTGACACGTGTGCAATGAAGTTTCTAACAGGGGACAAATCAGTCCCCGAAATTTCTAATAGGGGACAAATCAGTCCCTACCCTTGAACCAAAATGATGTCGTTTTGCAAATCTTCTATTACCTTCTTCTTTCTTTCCCATTTGAAACCCTAAACTCCCATTGCAGACCCCACAGCCGCCCCTCCATCCTCTTCTTTTTCCTTGGTTCTTCTCCCTCAACCTCCATTGAAACACCTCTTTAAACCTTCATCATCACACTAGCACCGCCAC
The DNA here is from genome assembly GCA_013621005.1 of Aeschynomene evenia. NCBI lineage: Eukaryota > Viridiplantae > Streptophyta > Magnoliopsida > Fabales > Fabaceae > Aeschynomene > Aeschynomene evenia. Next base: position 85,596 of record RYYW01000234.1, on the reverse strand, counting down.
TTCCTCTCTTCTGTCCTCTATTTTCTTGTCTCTCCCTTGTAACCTCCATTGGAACTCCTCTTTCAACCTCAAGATTCCATTGTTACACCATCATAGCAGCTACTCAACCTCAAGATTCCATTTTAAGGAGGTGTTTCAATAGAGGTTGAAAGAGAAGATCCAAGGAGGAAGAAGAGGATGGAGGCACGACTGTGGAGGTTTGTAATGGGGGTTATTAGGGTTTCAAATGGAAAAGAAAGAATAAGGTAATTGAAGATTTGCAAAACGATACCGATTTGGTTCAAGGGTTAGGGACTGATTTGTCCCTATTAGAAACTTCGGGGACTGATTTGTCCCCTACTAGAAACTCCATTGCACATGTGTCACTTAACGTCCACGTAGGACAAAGTACTAACGGTCCACGTAGGACTACTCCGTCACTCATTAACGGGGGAGTTAACGGAGGGACGAATATGTCTCACGGAATTCAAGTTCAGGGATTGCGAGACTAATAAAATTTGATCAGGGACGAAAGTGGGCACCGAAAAAAAATTCAGGGACGAATTTGGGTATTTACTCTTCTTATAATTAGTATCATAAATCAATTAAGAGATCTCAACTATAATATGCCTAATGCTGAAATCGTGAGAAAAGTTTTGAGAAGCTTGCCTTCTAGATGGTTACCAAAAGTAACGGCTATCTCAGAAGCTAAGGATCTGAAAACTTTAAAATTTGATGCTTTAATCGGGTCCTTAAAAGTGCATGAAATAGAATTGCAAAATATTGCTAGCACTAACAATTTCATGGATAAGACAGCTCTTAAAGTTTCTAAGAGGAAAAAGAAGAAAAAGGCTTTGATTCTTAAGGAAGATTCTGAGTCAGAATCTGAAGAGGATGGCTCTGAAGATGACTTGGAAATCGATCCAGAACAAGTGGCATTGTTCATTAAGAAATTCAGAAGGATGTTTAGAAAAGGAAGTTCGAGCAAAAAGAATCCTAATTCCTTCAAGAAAGACAAATCGAAGTCAGATCAAGTTATTTGTTATCACTGTAATGAAAAAGGACACATCAAACCCGATTGCCCAAAACTGAAAGAAACATCATCAAAGAATAAAGGGAAAAAGAAAGCTTACAAAGCTACACTTAGTGATGATGATGATTCTGAAGATGAAGAAGAAGTTTCAAACATGTGCTTCATGGCTGGATATAGCTCAGAAGCTGAAACCTCAGAAGCTGAAACTTCAGAAGCTGAAATTTCAGAAAGTGAAGAAAATGAGGTTCAGAAGCACAAATGCTTTATGGCTGATTACAGCTCAGAAGCTGAAACTTCAGAAGCTGAAGACAGTGAGGTAACTTTCGATGAACTCATGTCTAATTTTAATCATCTCTTAAATACTTATGAGAAACTTCAGATTAATCATAAAAAGGTTTTGAAAAAGTTTTCTGAAGTAAAACAAGATTTAGATTATCAAAAACAAATCAATTCTGAAATATGTATTGATTTAGAAAAGTTCAGAAGCACCAACTCAAAATCAATTGTTAATTTTACTGATGAAGAAAATGATTTGGAAAAACTCAGGAAAATTAATTCGGATCTTAAGAGGGATTTAGAAATATTAAGAGATGCTAATGATCTTTTGATGTTTGAAAAAATAGATTTGCAAAACGATATTAGCATTCTTAAGAATTCTAAAGAAGCTTCAGAAGCTGCCGCAGCTTCTGACACTTTAGATTCTGAAGGTGAATCAGATTCTGAAGAGAATTCAGAAACTAAGAAGCTTTCTGAAAAATGCGCTGATCTTTTGAAAACCAATATTCTTTTGAGAAAGGATTTGGAAAAGTTTGTTAATGGTACTAAAAATCTTGAAATGATTTTAGGATCACAAACAACTTATTTTGATAAAAATGGGATTGGTTTTGTTCCAGAAAGTAAGTTTGCCAAAAATAAAAAGTCTTTTAAGAAAACTTTCGAAAAGGCAAAGTGCTTTTATTGTTCTAAAATTAATCATGTTTCTGATGATTGCTTTTTATATCAGTCTAAAGGAAAGTATGATTCTCACATCAGAAATCCAAAGAAAACTAACAACAAAGGATCCAATAAACTTTGGATACGTAAAGCTCATTTGAAACTACTCGCAGAAATGCTTGAAAACCAAAACCATGGATCTGAAGAGGTGGTATGTGGACTCTGGATGTTCCAGACACATGACTGGACAAAGAATACTTCATCCAACTTAGACAAAAGAACAAGGGTTAAGTAAAATTTGTCGATGGTACATGTGCTCAAGTAAAAGGTATTGGTGATGTTGGTAAGACATCAAAACATGTTATTAGCAATGTATTATTGGTAGATAAGCTCACACACAACTTGTAACTTGTTGAGTGTAAGCCAATTTTGTGATCTTAATTTGAATGTTCTTTTTGATAAGTTTAAGGTCCAAGTGTTTGATCTTATTGATAACAAGGTTAAGTTTACAGCACATAGGATAGGCAACACATATGTTTTATATCTAGATGATTTGGATTCTCAGAATTTGAGCTGCTTATTATCTTTGGTTGATGACAAATGGTTGTGGCATAGAAAGCTAGGCCATATCAACATGAGATTGATTTCTGAAATCTCTACCAAAGACCTTGTGAGAGGACTACCTAAGGTTCTCTATACCAAGGATAAAACTTGCGATGAGTGTGAAAGAGGAAAGCAAGTCAAAACCTTATTCAAACACATTGCAGATGTTGCTACTAAAAGGCCTCTAGAGCTATTGCACATGGATCTTTTTGGTCCATCTAGAACAACTAGTCTAGGAGGAAAGAAATATGTGTTTGTAATTGTTGATGATTACTCTAGATTTTGCTGGATTTTCTTTCTAAGATCAAAGGATGAAACTTTTGAAAAATTCAGATTATTTCTCAAAAGGATTCAAAATGAAAAGGGTTACAAAGTTTCAACCATTAAAAGTGATAATGGAGGAGAATTTGTAAATTATTTATTTAGAAACTTTTGTGAAGAATCTGGTATATTTCATACTTTTTCTAATCCTAGAACTCCTCAACAAAATGGAGTTGTAGAAAGGAAAAATAGAAGTATACAAGAGATGGATAGAACCATGATGTTGGAAAGAAAAGTGGCAAAACATTTTTGGGCAGAAGCTGTGAATACGACTTGTTATGTTCAAAATAGAGTGTTCATTAGACCTTTTCTAAAGAAAACTCCATATGAGTTATGGTTCAATAAAAAAACCCACTGTTTCATATTTTCATGTATTCGGTTGTGATTGCTTTATATTGAATACAAAAGATAATTTGGACAAGTTTGAAGCCAGATCTGATAATGCTATTTTCTTAGGATACTCTTTGAATTCAAAAGCTTTTAGAGTGTATAACAAAAGGACTCTTACTGTGGAAGAATCCATACATATAACTTTCAAAGAATTCTCAAGAGATTTTGCAGGTTCTGAGGGTAACAATACTGAGGTGAATTCGGATATTGGAGAAAGAGAATTTGAGGAGATGAATATCAACTCAACAAATTCAAAGTGAGTTCAGAATCTGAACTCAGAAGCTACTCGGATTCATACTTCAGAAACTGCTGAGATTCATACCTCAGAAGCTACGCAATATGATACTTCAGAAGCTACACAGAGTGGTACTTCAAAAGCTATGGAGAATCATAGTTCAGAAACTACTCAGAGGCAAAGTCCAGAAACTCATCTTTCCGATGATAATGTGGTAACTTCAAACCAATTATCTCATACTAATCATGATATTGCTTATGAAAATATAACCAGAGGCAAAAATGAGTTAAAATCCCTTGATCCAAATATAATAATTGGTGGAACTTCACATGGTGTTAGAACTAGGAGATCACTTAATGCTTTTGTATCTCTAGTTGAACCCGATTCTGTTTCTGATGCCTTAAAAGATAAAAATTGGTTAGATGCTATGAAAGAGGAACTAGAACAGTTTGAGAAAAACAAAGTTTGGTTCTTAGTTGAGAAACCGAAAGGAAAAATAGTGATAGGCACTAGATGGATATTCAGAAACAAACTAGATCAACATGTTGAAGTGGTAAGAAACAAGGCTAGATTAGTGGCTCAGGGATATACACAGCAAGAAGGTATCGATTATGATGAAGCTTATGCTCCTGTTGCTAGGATAGAAGCTATTCGTATCTTATTATCTTTTGCTTGTTATAAAAACTTCATTTTGTATCAAATGGATGTTAAATCAGCCTTCTTAAATGGTTATATTTCTGAAGAAGTATATGTTAAGCAACCCCCTAGATTTGAAAATGAAAAATTTCAAAATCATGTTTTCAAGTTAACAAAAGCTTTATATGGGTTGAAACAAGCTCTAAGAGCTTGGTATGAAAGATTAAGTTCTTTTCTAATGAAAAATGGATTTAGAAGAGGCTTAGTGGATAGTACCTTATTCACCTTGCATAAAGAAAAGCATTTGTTGATTGTACAAATTTATGTGGATGACATTATTTTTGGTTTAACTAACACAAGTCTTTGTGAGTATTTTTCTAAGTTGATGAAACAGGAATTTGAAATGAGTATGATGGGAGAACTCAGATTCTTCTTGGGACTTCAGATTCAACAACTAGAAAATGGTATATTCATTCATCAATCTAAATATTGTAATGAGTTGCTGAAAAAGTACAATATGCTAGATTGTAAGTCTATGTCTACACCTATTCACCCCTCACAATCACTTGAACATGATGAAAATGAAGAAAGTGTTAATGAATCTGAATATAGAGGCATGATAGGTTCTTTGCTTTACTTAACATCAAGTAGACCTGATATTAAGTTTAGTGTCGGATATTGTGCTAGATTTCAATCTAAACCAAAAGTTTCTCATTTGGGATTAGTAAAAAGGATCTTTAGATATCTTAAAGGTACTACTAATCTTGGTCTTTTCTATGAGAAAGGAGATTCTTTTGATGTGTTAGGATATACGGATTCAGATTTTGCTGGTGATAAACTAGAAAGAAAAAGCACTTCTGGAGGATGTTGTCTTCTAGGAAACAAATTGGTTACTTGGTCATGCAATAAACAAGAAATTGTTGCTTTGTCCACTGCCGAATCAGAGTATGTTGCGGCATCATCAAATTGCAAACAACTCTTGTGGATCAAAAACCAATTAGAAGATTATCACTTGAGGTACAAGTCTTTACCTTTACTGTGTGATAGTACAAGTGCTATTTGCATTGCTAAAAATCCAGTATTACATTATAGAACTAAACACATTGATATCAAACATCACTTTATTAGAGATCATGTTTTAAAAGGTGATATTGAATTGAAATTTGTTAAAACAGAATATAATTTGGCTGACATTTTTACCAAACCCCTATCTCTTAGAAACAAACTCAACATTATATCTGTTTAAACCTTTTTTATTATGACAAAAAAGGGGAGAATGATTAGATGTAACCTTTCTTCTTGAATTGGGAGAATGATTAGATATAATCTTTCTGGAAAATGGTTTAGAAAGGGGGAGTTTATAATACATGTCTAATATGCTGAAATTTAGGATCTGATGATATTAGGTTCTGACGATATTAGGTTCTAACGATTCTACATATATTGTCTGATTTGAATATGTCATGTAGGGGGAGATATATATCTTGATCTTATATGAATATTATATGTAAGGGGAGATATATTTCAGAAACTGTGATATATATGGTTCAGAAACTAACATGATACATACTGTATATTGTGTTATAGTTGATATTATCATATATGGTTCTGAAAGTATATTTTTGAAAAGTATTTTTGAAACTCTACATCAATGCTATGTTTTTGTTTTAAAAACTTGAGAAGCATTGAAAGATTACATGAGTTTTGTCATCATCAAAAAGGGGGAGATTGTTAATGTAAATCCTCATTTGGTTTTGATAATAACAAAACTAATGTAACTTTGTGAGTTTACATTGAGAAGCTACAGTGGATGCATTTGTAATAGATCAGAAGCTCTTTGTATGAGAAACCACTGTGAGATTGTATTGTATATGCTTCGGTTATTGAAATGTAATATTTGTAAAAGCATAGTGATAGGATTAGTGGTGTATTAGGTTATATAATGTATAATCTTGTAATATACACTTGAGGAATCTATAAGAAGATCTTTAGAAGCTAGGAAGAGGCTTCAGAAGCTGGGAAGATACTTCAGAAGCTAGGAAGATGCTTCATAAGCTCGAAGGATATTTCAGAAGCACGGAAGCTTGGTCAAAGCTCAATGAGATTCTGAAATGTTGAGAAAGATTGGTCAGAAGCTCAATGAGGTTCTGAAGTAGTGAGAAACCCGTTCAGAAACTTAATGAGGTTCTGAAAGGTTTAAGAAGCTGAAATAGAGACTTAATGAGTTTCTAAGGGAATTTAACTACACGTGCTGAAAAGAAAATAAGAAGGAAGTTTAAATGTAATTAGATAACTCTTATCTAATTCTGTTTAATTTCCCGCCAAAAGAAAAAAATGATCGTTGTAAAATTGAATTGTAATGAGATCTCTATAAATAGAGATGTCTCAAGTTGTAAACGGAGGAGATGGAACAACACATCAGATAGAGAAAAAAAGCAGAGAGATAGAAAAATCACTCTGAGAAAGAAAAAGAGAAAGAGCGTGAAAAGAAAAAAATCTGAGAGAAGCTCAGATACCCTTTTGAAAAAAAGGAGAGAAAAAGAGTCTTGTGATAAATCGAAAAAAGAAGAAAAGAAAGAGAAGGCTCAAGAGAGATCAGGATAAAGTTCTGACTCAAGATCGAAGAAGTAAAGAAGGAGAAGGAATTTCAGAAGCTAAAAGATTCTGAAATTGATCAAGCTTTAATGAAGTTTGAGTCTTAGAGAAGATCAGAAGCTGACTTTAAATCAATTTTTGAAGCATTGGTTCGTGGATTTTGTGATCAAGATACAAGGTTCTGAGAAGTCCTTGAGGGGATATCAAGGCAGGAAATCTTCAGAAGGGGATATTCTGGAGTGTCGAACCTGAGAAGGTTGCAAAATATATCGTGTATTGATACCTGTGTATTGTTGATACAAATTCTAGTGGAACTCAATCTTGAAGGATTGAAGAACTGGATGTAGGCACAATTGGCCGAACCAGTATAAAAATTAGTTCATTTCTCTATCTCTAATCTCTTTACATTTGATTGTGTTGATTGCATTTAATTGTGTGTTTGCTCATAAACTGACTTGATAATATCAGAAGCTAATTCTATATGAATTGTGTTAATTTGATTTCTGGAAAATATTTCAAGAACAATCTTTAATCAATCTAAAAGTTAAAGAAACTAAAGTAAAAAGAATCTTTATGTGATTAACCTTGTGATATGTGATATTGGTTATCTGGGCATTTGGAATTTGAAATAAACAATTTAAAGAACTAACTTCATAAGCTGTGTCTTTGTTCTTTGCATAAATGTTGCTTAGATTCTAAGTGTATGTGAAAGATATATCATATTGCATATTGTTAATTGATTGATTGTGAAATACTAGTTCAGAAGTTAATAGGTTCTGAAAGTAAAGTTCAGAAGCTATTTCAGAAATAGTTCAGAAGCTTGATATATTAAAGAGTTGTGATATTTGTGATCATATTCCGTTGTGTAAGTTTAAATACAAATTAATTCATTGTTAATTGGCATATTGAATTCTTTGTATGTCAACATAATGGATTTAGGTTCTGATATCATAAATAATATTTTTGTTCTTATTGTTTAACTAATCTTTGACAAGTATCAAGGACTTGATCAATCTTTGAGATTTTCAGGAAGTGTTATAACAATAAAGTAGCAAATTCGAAAAAGTATACACACCCAATTCTCCCTCCCTCTTGGGTTGTGTGAAGCATAGCTTGGAGGTGTTTCTCAAGAGACCCTCACATCATCAATCTCGCCTCTTTGTCTTTCCAGGTTGTGCCCCGCCGGCTTGCTCTTTCCTTGTCTTCATATTTCTATTTTCAAAATTTTTGTTCACAAGTGGTTTCCCCCTTCCCTTTCTTCTACCAATAAAGAGTGCTTCTTCTTCACTCTTTACTGATACTCCATTCATTTGTTTGACTAACGCTTCTTGGTCAGCCAACAAATTTTCTAATTCTATAAGGGAAGGTTGGGTTGACCAACCTTGAACAGCGGTAGTAAAACTTCTATATTCGGGTCTCAACCCGTGAACAATAATCCTTGTCATGAGTTTATCTGATATTTTTTCATCTGGATCTAATTTAGAGATCTCATGACAGAGAGACTTTACCTTAGTAAAATATTGGTTGATCGTCAGATCTCCTTGAGTTGTGGACATGAGATCATTCTCCAAGAGTTGTAGCCTTGTGTTGTTCTTTTTCGAGAACAACTGCACGAACGTGTCCCACGCTTCCTTCGGCGTCTCTGCTTTCTTGATATGTTGCAGCATGTCCGCTCTACTATGGTATTGATCGCGTACATCGCCTTCCCCACCTTGATATTCCACTTGTGCAGCGCATCCGCTTCGGTAGGTGGCTCTGTCTCTTTGCCTCCAACGATCTCCTAGAGATCTTGGCCTTTGAGGTATGACTTCATACATGTTTCCCATGTATCGTAATTCTGGGCGTTGAGCTTCTCCATTCCACCAACCACATGCATTTCTGCCATAGTGACTGGATACAATTTTCTCACTACTGCTTTGGTCCCTAACCAACAACGTCACAGTCCCAGACTGCGATTTTTCAAGAGCTCCCCCAGAACAAATGCTTCACCTACTTGAATCGGTCCCGGACCATCAAGCTCTGATGCCAAATTGTTGAACAACGGAGGGCTAAAAATAATACTTCATTGATGACAATAATAATACAACTCAATACCACTAGTGCACCTTACAATATTTAGTGCATACTAGGACACTCAATATAATCATTTTACACACTATTGGACACTATTACACTCAGTATTTAATTAATATGAAAAGACACACTAGTGCTCCTCACTGACTCCTTCTCACGGTGCACACAAACACACACTTGCTGCACTTTGCTTCTTTTACTCATAGCTTAGTGCTTTACACTCTTGCTTCTTTGGCTCACTTAATGCTTGCTTACACTGCCATACAGGCAAGCACACATATATATAATTGCAACAATGCTTCTTGTACACCATTTTACTGCCACCATCACTCACTTCATCAATTTCATCAAATTCCATTAATTTCATTAAACACTTTCACTCTCTCTCTCACTCAGTCTCTCTCTTTCACTCTCTCTCTTTCATTCTCACTCTCTTTCTCTTTCTCTCTCACTCTCTTTCTCTTCTTCATGTTTCTTTTTTTCTTTTTCCATTTTTTCTTATTCTTTTTTTCTTCTTATTTTTTCTTCTCCTCTTTATCCTTATTTTTCTTGTAACATCTTATTTTTCTTCATCTTTCTCAATTTCTTCTTCTTCTTTTTTCTTTTTTTTCTTTTCTATTTTCTTATTCTTCATTTAGCCAACACATCTACTAGATCCATCAAGTATGTAATTTTTATTCGTCTTTTTCTACTTTTTGTTCTTTTTTATCTTTTTTTTTGTTTTCTTCTACCCCAGTTTTGTTAGATTTCTTCTCATCATTTTTTATATAAAATGTGATTTGTTATCTTCAACGTGATTTATAGTTGTTGCTTAATGAGGTTTTTTTTTTAATTTTTTGAGTGGGTTTTTTTCTTATTAGTATGGGTTTTTTTTATGATTAATTATTTTTTTAGCTTACGAGATTAATTTTTGTTATGAATAAATGTTATACCTTTAGAGAAAAAATAATGCACTTTTTTATTAAAATTAAGGACTATTAAACCTTTAAATTTATCAAATGCTATATATTTCCACTTTTATTAATATTTTTCATGCACTTAAAATTTTGTATAGCATATAATAATTCATCATATATGTATATATTTATAGATAAATATATATTTTATACATATTTTATTATATCCGCCAGTTGAACCTCCGATCGAACCGGTTAAATCTAAACCTCTGAACCCCTACCTCGTCTGGTTCAATGTCTGGTCCGGTTTTCACAACGTTGATTTTAATACCTTCATGTGTCGGCAGGTGTTGATGTCGCAAAGCAAATCCATTCATGTTACAAACTTACAAGTGTGACTTAATTATACATAAATGAATTCACATTATTGTATACAACCGAAAGCCGCAATACTGACCAACCAAAAAAATGTATCTTCCTACACAAATTAGGTCCTAGTTGATCCTCAACAATGCCAAGCCTGAGCTATGGAACAAAGTAAGCAAACAGAGCACATCATCAAAACAGTTGACAAAAGGTTGACAAAAAAAATTAATCTCTTGGTGGTGTGTATGTTGCAGCTTCGGGAAATTCCAAGCAGCTTTTATGGATCAGAAATCAATTGGAAGAATATCAATTGAGGTACAAATCATTACCCTTATATAGTGACAGTACTAGTACCATTTGCATTGTAGAAAATCCTATTTTGCATTCTAGAACCAAGCATATAGACATTAAACATAATTTTATTAGAGATCATGTGCTAAAAGGGGATATTGAATTAAAGTTCATGAAAACTGAAAAACAATTGGCTGAAATTTTTACAAAACCTTTATGAGAAGATAGGTTTGTTTCTCTTAGAAATAAACTTAACATGAAACTTGTTTAGCCCTTTTTGATTATGACAAAAAGGGAAAGAGATTGATTATGTAATCTTTAGGGAGAGATCTTTAGAGAGAGGAAGTAATCTTTCTTACCTATCTTTCTTACCTTTTTAGTTTCTGAAAAGTAGTTTCTGAAAGATGATGCAAAAAATGGGAATTTATGAAGGTTAAGTAAATATAGTTTTTAATTCTGAAATGAATTTATATTTTTGAAATGAATATGTTATTCAGGGGGACTTATGCATAATATTGGTTTTTTTACGTAAATAGGTACTTAAAAATAGTTAAATATGTATATAGGTAGTTGTAGAATTAGTTACGTGAATAGGTAGGGCATTTGACTGAATAAAAGTCGATTTGAATCGACTACAGAGTGCAAAATTGCAAATTTTTTTTGTGCTATAGTCGATTCAAATCGACTATAGCACAAAAAAATTGTAATTTTGCAAGCATAGTCGATTATGGTTAAAAAAATTAAAAAATAATGTATGCATAGTCGATCTGAATCGAATTATGGATATTATATCTATAAATATGCACGTTCAATTCATTTTTCATACATCCAATACTCATTCTAACTTCTCTCTTCTACTAAATACTCATTCTACACTTCTCTCTTCTACTAAATTTCTTACTTAAAAAAGGGCTGGTTGTTATTATATTTTTGTGCATCACAATTGTAATATAATAACAACAACAAATGGAATCACGTTCACTGCAGATGACCCCCCTTGTATTGTAGTGCAAGAAGGCATTAATCTGCTTCAATTGCAAAGCATAATTCTTGAAACGCTTGATGAGGCGGGGAAGCTGATCAAGAAAATGCTGTATAGAATGCCGATGAGTATGGGTCCCACCGGGCCCCTATACACTAAATATCGCATTCGCAATGATGCAGATGTCAATATTATGCTTGGGTATCAGATGAAGTTTCCCGAGGTTCGACTTTTTGAATTGTACGTCGAACTTGAGGAACACAACTTCAGCTCAAGAGGGCCTGATCCAACATTCTTTCTGAAATCATTTGAGGTAGGTGAGGGTGCAAGTGGAGCTGGAACTAGTTCAATGAGGGATGATGATGATGATGCACATTCTCTTAACTTTGCGGATCTGGCAAGGGAAGTTGCGCAACCTATGGTACAGAGTGCAGAACCGTTGCAGACAATTGGTTCGCCTGGTCGATTTGAGTTCACACGAAATTTCTTTCAAGATGCAGATTCAGATGTCCCAATAGAAGAGGCAGTTGACTCTACACCGTGCGGATCAGATGAAGATGTTGAAGAAATCCCGCTTACAGGGCCAGTACTGTCTCAAACACAATCTCAAGCGGTTGCAGAGCACTACTCATCATTGAATTTCAGTTCACTTAGAGGCGATATTGACTTGGATGCTGCTGCAGTAAATGTTGAGCAAGGTTTAGTTGCGGGTCAACTATTCCGAACAAAAGAAGCCGCGCAGTATGCTGTTAAGATCTACATAATTCAGAAACAGATACCATACAAAGTGTACGAGTCAAATGCCTCCAGGTTGCATTGCAGGTGTGTGCAATATGGAAGCGGGTGCATCTGGAATGTTAGAGTCATACTTCAAAAGAAGACGGGGATGTGAGAGATTAAGAAATTAGAGGATCCACACACTTGTGGGTTTGCCAATATCCCACAACAGCATCCACAGATGGATTATCACGTCATATGTTCAAACATTTGTGACGTGGTACAGAGGGATCCGACAGTTTCAGTTAAGGTGCTACAGGATGGAGTTGAGGAAAAGCTGAGTTGTAGAACGACATACAGAAAGGTGTGGATGGCCAAACAGAAGGCAATTGCACAGATATATGGTGATTGGGAAGCATCGTACAGAGATCTGCCAAGATGGTTGGTCGGCTTGCAAACCTTTACGCCAGGTACCATTGTGATGTTTCAAACTAAGCCATTTCCAGGTTTCAATGATCCAAATTTACGCATGTTTCTCTGTGTTTTCTAGTCATTTCCACCATGCATTGCCACATTTCCTTATTGTAAGTGTTTCATTACTATTGATGGAACTCATCTATATGGGAAGTACAGAGGTACCCTTCTTATGGCCATTGCACAGGATGGAAACTCTAATATATTGCCCCTTGCCTTTGCAATTGTTGAGGGTGAGAACAAGGACTCATGGAATTTTTTCCTTACCAACCTCCGTCGGCATGTCACTCCTCAAGAGGGCATTCTTGTAATTTCTGACAGGCACAAGGCAGTTACAGCGGTACGTGAATCCGCTAGAAGTGGTCGGGCTCCGCTAGCAGCACATCATGCATATTGCATCAGGCACATTGCTTCAAACTTCATGGTCCATTTCAAGAGCAAAGAGGGTAAGCGATTACTGAAGTGTGCTGGGTATGCAAAGACATGTAATGAATTTTTGTATTGGCATTCCTAGTTGGCAGAGCTGGACCCACGATTTGCTGCATGGGTGGACAACATACCCCATGATAGATGAACACAGTATGCTGATGAAGGGCATAGATTCGGGCACATGACCACCAACCTCTCGAAGTGTGTTAACTCAGTAATGAAGGGCACCCGCAGCCTTTCAGTGACGACTATTGTGAGGTCAACCTACCTCCGTCTTGTGAAACTATTTGTTAGGAAGAGAACTGAATCGCAGGCCCAACTTGCGGCGGGTCAAAGGTTTTTTGAGTTCCTGATGGCGAAATGGAGAAGCATCGGAAAGCGTTGCATGATATGCACGCCACACGCGTGACTCGAGATTCAATCGAGTATATGATTTTAGAAAAAGGGGAGGTGGATAACACAACACACAGACCTTCAGGGTGTCTTTATCCGAGCGTACCCGTGATTGCGGAGTGCCTTGATGCCCATTTAGATTGGGGATCGTTTTTCCATGAAGTCTACGCATGGAATCTGTTTGTAATGTGTACCGAACGGAGTTTGCTTCTATTTGTAATGAAGATTTGTGGCCTCCATACAATGGTCCGGTGCTGCGGCCCAATCCTGCGGATATGAGGAAAGCTAAGGGTCGCCCAGTTTCTAGTCGGGTTCATAATAAGATGGATGAGGTGGAAGGTTCTCAGCCTAAAGGTGTGGGCTCTGTCGTCAGCCAGGACATAGTAGGCGTAAGTGTCCGGCAATAGCTTCATCGTCGTCTTCCAACAACGTTCCATAAGTTATATTAGTAAATTTATGTTTGTTGTAGTATTTTTATTTTCAGTTTGTTGTGGTCTTTTCTTTCTATGTTTGTTGTTACCCAGGATTTGATTTTATGTACCTGTGTAGTCATTTAATATTATGGTTGGTTATAGTATTTTTTACTTGTTTTTACTGGTGTAGTTGGTCTGCAAATTGTTGAGTGGTCATTTCTTGTCAGAATTGTGTCTTTATCATTATCCTGGGTAATGATGTAACAAGTATCATTGGTCTGCTTCAATAATCGATTTGAATCGAATAGGATAAGCATTGGTCTGCTTCAATAATCGATTTGAATCGAATATGATAAGTATTGGTCTACTTCAATAATCGCTTCGAATCGAATATGATAAGCCATGGTCTGCTTCAATATTCGATTGAATCGAAGATGAAATTTTTCGTTATATAAACGAATGCAATCTTAAGGTTCCTAGCATAAACCACATAAATCGCATAACAAAAAGAAAGATGGATCTTGGGTTGGCATTCGGAGGCCTAACACGCATAAAACATGCATTAAGATTAAGGACAGTAACAAGAATGACATGATACGTACTATTTCCAATTTAACCTTCTACTTTTTTTTTGTATAATAACTCGTACAAAAAAACGTTGTCATTCCCTCGGATTCGTTGTTACAGAAACTGCCAACGGTATTTTGTCAATATTATGGGCGAAAGTTGCCGCGTAAAGTCCAGTTGGAAACACCAAGTGGAAAAACATGGGATCTTAAGTGTGAGAGAAGGGGTGATGAAATCTGGTTTACCGACGGTTGGAGGGACTTTATGTTCCAGTACTTGATAGAATATGATTTTGAAATTTGGTTGATTTATGATGGACATAAAAGGTTCGGGGTTACTATTTATGATGAACGCGACGAAGAAGTCAAGTACGCTGACATGGAACACCCGATTCCCAATCTAGCTGATCCCTGATGAGTTAAATTCGTAGTCACTGTTTATAATGTGGTTGTTTTTAAGTGTAGGATTAAGTCTTGTTTGAGTGTTATGTATTGTGTACTATATTTTGTCATAACTGTTTTTGTTTGAGATATCTATATGTGATTAGTTTTTTATTTTGTAATTTTCATACCCAGCTTTATCAATTAACGCGATAATAACAAGTATGGAGATAAGGGTTCACATTGAACAAAACAATCAATAATACAATGTAAAAGTATTTGAAAACAATTTGATATTACATTATAAAAAACCAAAATCTAAATCTAACTCACAGCACGACCTCTGCGACCACCAGTACCTCAACGACGTCCCCCCTCCCTCGTCGTGGCTCCGTACCCCCAATGCACCCTCCCGTGCCGCATCTCGGTCGGCGCCTCTGTCGCTGCTGCCGATCCTGCCGCACCCAGCATCAGAGTCAGACTCAGTATCGGGAGGGTAAACTAGATAACTAGTGTAACACCCTAATAATTACCTCTTTATGCTTAAGTCATATCGAGTTAATTATTGGCATTTATCATCCTATTTCAGAACTCATGTTTGAAAATAAAGATACGCGGAAAATAGGCCAAAGTTTTTCAAGATAAAATACGCAGATTTTAAAATCGTGGCTTGTGCGTGATGAGGTATAATCTTTCACACCTATCTGAGAACCTGAATAAAACAACCATTCATAGTATAATAACACACAAAAGTGGCCCAATACGTACATTAGTTTTCACATACACAAATGTTACACACATAAGTGTGAGCATAGACTATATTATTATAATAGTAGAATATTAAAGTTTCTAAGAAAACCATAAGCTTGTACAATCCCTTATGATTCCCTTATAAACTCAGCTAAGTGCCAGACAATACATAACATAACAATACAAAGAGTAACATAGGAACGAGACTCCAATGCATAAATCTTCAGAATGTCCGAGTCTCCGTCTTCCCGTAGTTTCGGTTCGCTCACCTAGTGGAGGTACCTGTATCCCGATCTGAATCTAAAACAAATAGTGGTGGAATTGGTGAGCTCACGGACTCAATAGGGATCACTCCGGTTTTATTATGAAATAAGTGAGACATGCAATTCTGTATTACTGGTGTTTTCGCAAGCATAGCTTAATCTGGAATGTCTTAACCTATATGCGTCTTATTTAATGCATAAATGATGCATCAATTACATGCTCAAAATCATTTATGCAAACATAAGTTAAGATGCAATAACATAAATTCACTCATTTGTCATGTTCATGATCTCTTAACTTTAAATGACACCACCCTCTTTTCTATCTAACCTCCGCATCTCCGGCCCCAAGGCTATGAGCTCATACCTCTCTAGTCTATACTAGGATACTGGTGGGAAGAGGGTTTATTCACCTTCACTCACAAATTGGTGATGGACACTGAGGGTGTGTCAACCCTCCCTTGCCAACCCAATTTGTCGAAGAAAGCTACTTAAGAATCTCATTTTATCATTTCACATGACAATCTCATATTATTCTTTACGTACTTGGCATGCATGTAGAAATGTCTATACATATTCTTTTCAAACATCTATTATATACATGATTTCAAACTTGAAACATATAATTTAATTCCATAATACACTATCATAATCACAAGCTCATTTAGAATTAACATCATAACATAATCATCATCAACTTCAACAATCTAATCAATGGCAGAATTTGAGGCAGATTCAACATGTTTTACCAATAAAATCACTATAATTATAGAATAATGAATCTGACCATAATATTTTATGAGATGAACTAAACTGATCATTCTAATATTCCAAACAAACGAAATTCAAAAATAAATTATACAGAGAGAGAAATAAATCTCGAAATATCACACACCGTAAAGAATTCAGCACTGCACGTCTAAATTGAAACTTATCTTTACATATTTTTCTGTACTAATCTAGAATTAATTAAGTTCTGAAAATTTTTACCCAACATCCTACATCTCTTAGCTTTCAAACAAATTTTATTTCATTAAATTTCATTAAGCATATTTTTAATTATGAATTTTTAAACACTGACTCCTGTCTAGGAGCCTAATTCTGTTTGTCAACTTTGAAAATTCATAACTTCCAAAATATAAAGCCAAATTAATGATTTCTTTTGGAAACCTTCATAATTGAGTTAACTTACAGATAAAATTAAAATGAACGAAAAATACCATCTGTGTAAAAAGAATCGAATATTTTGTAACAGCTGTCTATACGAGTTCTCTCTTAAAGTTTTGGGAATATAATCTCCTTATAACTTTAAATCATCAAAACCAACTTAATCCTCATTCTTAATCACTTAAACACTCACATAAGCATACCAATCAGTCAATAATCATAACATAAAATTATAATTTCATAAAATCTTCAATTTAGGGTTCAAAACCCTAAAGAACACCCAAATTCATGCAAAAGAAAAATCTAAACCCCTACCTCAAATTGCTTCAAGATTGAACAAAACTTCAACAAATTCTTCAACTCTCTCTCAATCTCGGGTAGCCTCTTTGAAGGGGTTAATGGATGAGTTTCTTGAGTGTTTTGGGTTGCAACTTGTGGGAAATGAGCCTATGGTGATAGTATATAGTAATGGTGGTGAGTTTTGGTGATTAAAGTGGTGATTTGGGTTGATTTTGATGAAGAAATGGGGGGAGGAGAGAGAGCTACGGGTTAGGGTTAGAAATTAGGGATTTTGGAGAGTGTTTGAGTGTTTATGAGGGGGGTGAGTGTTTATAAGAGTGATGGGGGACTATTTTGCAATTTTAGAAAGTCTAGGACCAAATTGCAACATTGAAGAGGACCTATATGCAATTTTACAAAACTTATGAAATTACCCCCAAAATCATTTCTTTTACTCCTAATCCTCTTTTTACTAATCCCTCAAACATAAATATTTTTCACTCTCACCCAAAATACATTTTCACATCTTAAGGCATAAATACTTTATGATTACTTTTAAATCACCCGATATGCTCAAAATCACTTTCATTAATCTAAAAATGCTCTAATGTTTCTAAATCATAATTAAACTATTTAACACTTTAAAATCATTTCTTCATACATCCTTAACACATAAAACTTTATTTTCATTTCATAAAACTTATAATACATATAACATGCATGGTTCACATCAATCACATAGGTCAAACAATGCACATAGTACACCTTGCATACAATATACACATAAACCAAGTAGCCCTAATCAAGGTTAATTATCATTAATTACCCTTAATTAAGATGTAATTGAAAAGCGGGGTGTTACACATACAATACACGTATAAATCAATTATATCCTAACTAAGACTAATTATTGCTAACTACACTTAATAAGATATAATTGAAATTTGGGTCTTACATTCTCCCCCCCTTAAAAAGAATTTCGTCCTCGAAATTCAATACCTGTAAAAAGAACCGGATGCAGTTTCCTCATATCCTCCTCTCTCTCCCAGTAAACTCCTCCGCTCTCCCCCGCCCCCAGGCCACTTTCACCAATGGAATAGTCTTATTTCTTAGCTTCTTATGCCTCGGTCCAATATTCGTGTGGGTGGTAAGGAAAGGTTAAATCATCCTTTAGTTGTACTTCTTCGATCTCTAAAACGTGACTTGGATCAGAATTGTACTTTCGGAGTTGTGACACGTGGAAGACATTGTGGAGGTTGGACAGATTGGAGGTAAGGCAATGCGATATGCAACAGGACCTACACGACTCAAAATCTGGAAGGGACCCAGGTATCTAGGACTCAACTTTTTAACTTTAATTGCTCGACCTATACCTGTTGTGGAGGTCACACGTAAAAACACATGATCTCCTGCCTCAAATTCTAATGGCCTACACCGATGGTCCGCATAGCTCTTTTGACGACTTTGAGCCATCAAGAGCTTTTCCCTAATTCTTTTTGATCTGTTCGTAGTCTCCCTCACTAGATCAGGTCCTAGAGTACTTTTCTCACCCGGATCATACCAACATAATGGAGAACGACATTTCCTACCATACAGTGCTTCAAAGGAGCCATTCCTATGCTAGTATGGAAACTGTTGTTGTAAGAAACTCAACTAGAGGTAAGATCTTATCCCAACTATCCTTTTCATGCAAGACACAAGACCCTAACATATCCTCTAAGGTTTGGATTGTCCTCTCGGACTGTCCATCGGTTTGAGGATGGTAAGCCGTACTCATACGAAGCTCAGTCCCAAATGCCTTTTGCAAGGCCTCCCAAAAACGAGAGTAAATCTCGGATCTCGATCTGAGATAATACTCTCGGTACCCCATGCAACTTCACTACCTCCCGTATGTATAAACTTGCTAACCTTTCCAAGGGTACGTCGCCTTAATGGGTAAGAAGTGAGCCGACTTAGTCAATCGTCCACTATCACCCATATGGCATCATTGCCGCTTGTTGTCCTTGGTAACCCCACTACAAAATCCATAGCTATACTTTCCCATTTTCAATGAGGATTTGTAGTGGTTGTAGCATGCCAGGTTCTTTCTGATGTACTATTTTCACTTTCTGACACACTAAGCACCAGTTTACCCACTCTAATACATCTTTCTTCATGCCGGGCCACCAAAACATTCTCTTTAAATCCTGGTACATCTTGGTAGCCCCAGGATGAATGGTGAAGTGGCTCTTATGAGCCTCCTCCAGGATGCTAGTTCGGAGGTCACCATGAGCAGGTACACAAATCCTACCTTTACATCTCCACAAACCATCTCCATCCTTATTAATCTCCTTTACTCTCCCTTCTTCCATTGCCTTCAATATTCCTTTAAACTCCTCATCCATCACTTGGGCTTGTGCAATGTCCTCCTTAAACTTACTTAAGACTACGAGGTGGCTAACTCTCATACTCACAGGGGTGAAGGATACTCCTAGGTTAAGGTTTCTAAACTCCTCTAAAAGCTCTGTCTCCTTTACCATCATATGAGACACATGAAGCATCTTACGACTCAAGGCATCCGCCACCGCATTTGCCTTTCCAGGATGGTAGTTCAACCCGAAATCATAGTCTTTTAAAAACTCCATCCACCGTCGTTGCCTCATGTTTAACTCTTTTTGATCAAATAGATACTTCAAACTCTTATGATCAGAGAAAACCTCAAATCTCACCCCATACAAGTAGTGCCTCCAAATCCTTAAAGCAAAAACCACAACAGCGAGCTCCAAATCATGGGTAGGATAATTCACCTCATGTGGTTTTAATTGTCGTGAAGCATATGCCACAACTTGGTGATGTTGCATCAACACGCAACCCAAACCTTACCCTGAAGCATCGCAGTAAACTTCAAAAGGTTCATTACGATCGGGCACAACTAATACAGGTGTAGTGGTCAATCTTTCTTTTAATTCTACAAAACTCTTTTCACATTCCGTTGACCATACAAAAGGAGAGTTCTTCCTAGTAAGTTTGGTCAAAGGTAGAGCAAGCTGTGAGAATCCCTTAATAAACCTACGGTAATAACCGGCCAAACCTAAGAAACTTCGTACTTCCGTAATCGTAGTAGGTCTCTCCCAGTTTACTACTGCTTCAATCTTACTAGGATCTACAGCTATTCCCTTTGCCGAAACCACATGACCTAGAAACTTAACTTCCTTCATCCAAAACTCACATTTACTCAACTTGGCATACAACTTCTTTTCCTTTAACACTTCCAACACTAACCTAAGATGACTTTCATGCTCCTTGTCCGTCTTGGAATAGATTAAGATGTCATCAATGAAAACAACCACAAACTTATCCAAGAATGGTCGGAAAATTCTATTCATATAATCCATAAACACCGCCGGAGCATTAGTTAGTCCAAAGGACATAACTGTGAACTCATAATGCCCATAGCGAGTTCGGAAAGCCGTCTTTGGTATATCCTCCCCTCTGACTCTAATCTGATGGTATCCTGACCTTAAATCTATCTTGGAAAACACTCTGGCCCTCTCAACTGATCCATTAAGTCATCTATCCTAGGGAGGGGATACTTGTTCTTCACTGTCACTTTATTCAACTTCCTATAATCTATACAGAGCCTCATACTTCCATCCTTCTTCTTAACAAACAACATTGGGGCTCCCCATGGTGAGGCACTTGGTCTAATAAACCCTTTTTCCAACAACTCCCCCAACTGTGTCTTAA